>JARQOD010008070.1:0-36955 GCA_033576555.1 Oophaga sylvatica
CCGGGGAAGCAGGTAATCAGCTGTGCTGCGTCGCGATGACAGGCTCTGCCTGTCATTGCGATGTAGCAGAGCTGGATCGTCGTGGGACTGTCGTTACTATGGACTGCGTCGGACAGGTGGTATACTGTTGGCTTGTTTTTTTTCTTTTTTTACAGGAGATCGATGGCGTCGCAGGAATGAGAGTACAATAAAAGAAATGAAAAGTGTGTTGTCTCTTTTATTTCATTAAAAGACTTTTTTCTTGCTTTGTCTTTTTTTTATGCATTTAATAACTTTGGGATTAATAATGGATCGGTGTCTTATTGACACCTCTCCATTATTAACCGGGCTTATTGTCACCGTGCAATCAACGGTGACATTAACCCCTTATTACCCCGCTTGCCACCGCTACAGGGCAAGTGGGAAGAGGCGGGTAAAGTGCCACAATTGGCACATCTTTTGATGCGCCAAATGTGGGGCTGCTGTAGCCTGGTATTATCAGGCTGTTGAGGGCCAAAATCCATGGGCCTTGACAGTCTTTTAATACCAGGCCGCAGCAGTCTGCATTTTACTTGGCTGGTTAACAAAAATGGGGGACCCCTACGCCGTTTTTTTTTCGAGGGGATCCCCTATTTTTGTTAACCAGCCAAGCTAAGCAGACTGCTGTGGCCTGGTATTATCAGGCTTGCAAGGTCCATGGATATTGGATACTTACCAGCCTGAAAAACCAGGCCTCAGCGGTCTGCTTCATCTGGCTGGTTAACAAAAATAGGGGGGACCCCACGCCAATTTTTTTCGAGGGGATCCCCTATTTTTGTTAATCAGCCAAGATATGCAGACTGCTGTGGCCTGGTATTATCAGGCTGGCAAGGTCCATGGATCTTGGCTCCTTAACAGCCTGAAAATCCAGGCCTCAGCGGTCTGCTTCATCTGGCTGGTTAACAAAAATAGGGGGGACCCCACGCCAATTTTTTTCGAGGGGATCCCCTATTTTTGTTAACCAGTTCCCTCTGACGTCACTGATTGTGTCCCTGGCTGACCTGAAGTGAAAGTGGAAAGCAATCAATTAAACTTTCCACTTCCTCTCCTGTCAGCCAGGAGAGGAACTCATTCATTTGGGGGTTTACTGTGAGGCTGCAGCATTAGCTGCGGTCCCTGCAGTAAACATTAACCCTTTCTGAAGGATTACACCGTGGGACCTGACTGTACATCGGATTGGTAAGAATAATTTTGCTTTATTATTTTATTTTTATTACAGGAAATGGTTTTAGCAGGAAAATAAAATATGGTCAAAAACTGTGTGATTATTTCATTAAACTTCTTTTTTATTAAAGTGTGTGTGTTTGATTTTTCTTTCATACAATAGGATTAATAATTGATAGTTGTCTAATTGACAGCTCTCAATTATTAACCTGGCTTAAAGTGACCTTTCAATTGCAAGGTCATTTTAACCCCTTATTAACCCATTCGCCACCGCTACAGGGCAATGGGAATAGACGGGCAAAGTGCCAGAAAGGGCAAATCTAATTAGAGATTTGCCCTTTCTGGGGTGTCTGGGGGCAGATGTTAGTAGCCGGGGGGGGCCAAAAATAATGGTCCCTCTCTGGGCTATTATTATCTGCCCCCACTCACTGGCTTTGTCTGTCTGGTTGCGAAAATAGGGCGGGAGCCCACGCCTTTTTTTTCAGCAATTTTACACCTCATATATATATATACATGTCATTAAATTTGTGACACATATATATATATATTTATAGTTCATACACTTCTACATAGTATAATAGCCGCTAATTCAATTGCCGGCTTTTGTGAAAATGCAGAACCCGACATGAAATGACACTTGGTTTACATAGAGTTAACCATGTCTTTTCATGTACTTTGATATCTGATTTGCACAAACAATTACATGAGTGTAAGTGTGCAAAATTTCACACCTGTAGGGGTTAATTAAAGGTGTAAATTCGTAGCAAAAAAGTCCGGTTTTTTTTACAACGAATTTACACCTTTAATTAACCCCTACAGGTGTGAAATTTTGCACACATAGACTGATGTAATTGTTTGTGCAAATCAGATTGCAAACGACATGAAAAGACATGGTTAACCCTATGTACACCAAGTGTCATTTCATGTCGGGTGCTTCTGTCTTTTCACAGAAGCCGGCTTTACCGCAATTGAATCAGAGGATATTTTACTATGTAGAAGTGTATAAACTATAACATATATTATATATATATGTCACAATGACATGTATATATATATATATATGTATTCTATGTGTGTATATTTAGTGTTTACAAGGAAATAAAGGTTTTTTTTAGTTGCGATATTTTGTTCCCATAGACTTACATTGGACTTCCGCTATCGGAATCGGATATCGGCGATATTTAGTGATATCGGCGACTGCATTCCGATCCGATATTTTCCGATACCAAGCAGTATCGCTCAACACTAGTAGATGGTAAATGAGAGGATCCAGCATATAGAATAGAATTAGTTGCCGTGGGTTTTCTAAAAATATCAGTTAAGATGGTACCCTCATTGGTTATTGAAATGTCAATATCCAAGAAGGTGACATGGCGTCCAGAGGTATATGTCAGGAATATATTCCTGTCATTGTTATTGAGCATTGACATGAACTCACTTAGTTCCTCACTCGTCCTTTCCCAGACAAAAATAATGTCGTCTATATATCTAGACCAGTTTTGGACTTTCTCAATACCCGGGATAGAGGAACATTGGAAAAGATTACGTTCCCAAAATCCTAAGAACAAATTAGCATATGAGGGGGCACAAGCTGCCCCCATTGCTGTCCCTTGTAGTTGCAAGAACACCTGGTCCTTGAAAGTGAATACATTATGAGTTAGTATGAATTCTAAAAGGGTAATGATGAAGGATACTAGTTCATTGTCCAAGTTGCTATTATTTAGAAACCATGATACAGCCTCAAGGCCCTGATTATGCCTGATCGAAGTGTAGAGAGCTTCTACATCCGCAGTAACCAAGATCATATTGTCTTCCAAGTGGAGTTGGTCAAGTTGTCTTAGTGCTGCAGTGGTGTCCAAAATATGCGAAGGCAAAGTTGCAACTATTGGTTTTAAATAATGATCTATAATCTTACACACCATCTCATTAAGGCCCTCATTACCGGAAACAATCGGACGTCCCGGAGGGTCATTGGGATTTTTGTGTAGCTTGGGGAGCAGATAAAAGGTGGGCAATCTGGGTTTAAGGGTCTCCACGAAATCAAGTGTTTTTTTGGGAACAATTCCCAACAAATATGCCTCAGAAATAATATCAACAAGTTCCTTTTGATATTCATTTAGTGGAACATATGTTAATTTTTATAGCATTTGTTGTCTGATAAAAGTTTAAATGCCTGTTTTTCGTAGAGATCATTAGGCCAAATAACCAGATTGCCCCCTTTATCTGCTAATTTGAATGTTACATCATTCCAACTTTCTGCTCTTACCCGGGAGGGAGCTAAACCTAATTCCTGGACTCTGGAGACTGAAGTTGCTTTCAGACCCTGAAACGAGCCTTTGTGACTGCTCCTGTCCTTCATCGGCCAGAGGTCAACAGACCCTTCATCCTGGAGGTGGATGCATCCTTCACGGAAGCCTGTGCCGTACTTTCTCAAAAGACATCATCTGGTCACCTAGTTCCTTGTGGATTTTTCTACAAATCGTTTTCTTCAGCGGATTGTAACTATTCGATTGGAGATTGGGAGTTGTTGGCTATAAAGTTGACTTGGAGGAATGGCGATACCTTCTGGAGGGGGCCGTTCATCCTTTCATAATCTTCACTGACCATAAAAATCTGGCCTATATCCAATCTGACCAAAGACTCAATGCCCGGCAGACAAGATGGTCTCGGTTCTTTTCTCACTTCGATTTCAAGCTCCACTTCCGACCCAGAGGCAGAAACACCAAAGCTGATACCCTCTCCAAGTCTCTTCAGACAACTGAGGTGGAGGAGGCTCCTCTGCATATCATAGAACCTGCCAAGATCATCACTGTGGCTCCCATGAATCTTGTTACTCCTCCCCCGGGCTTGACCTACATCTCTGAAGAAGCAAAGGTTGAGATGTTACATTGGGGACACTCTTCCAAAATCACTGGACATGTGGGGACTAAAAAGACTTTTGCGCTCATCTCTCACTATTATTGGTGGCCATCCCTCCACCAGGATGTAATAGACTTTGTAGCCTCCTGCACGTCTTGTGCAAAAAACAAAGTCCTAAGACAGCTACCATCCAGTCTTCTTCACCCTTTGCCAGTTCCTGCGATTCAGTGGCAGCATATTGCCATGGATTTTATCACAGACCTGCCTCGTTCCTCTGGCTGTACAGCTATCCTGGTGGTTGTGGACCGATACTCCAAAATGGTTCATTTTGTTCCCCTGCCGGGTATACCGTAGGCAACAGAGTTAGCCAAGATTTTCATTCATCAAATTTTCAGACTCCATGGATTCCCTCAGTGTATCGTGTCTGACCGAGGAGTTCAGTTTACTTCCCGATTTTGGAGAGCACTCTTTAAACTCATGGGCATGTCTCTGGACTCCTCTTCTGCTTTTCATCCACAGACCAACGGGCAGGTGGAACGTACTAATCAAGTTTTGACATCTTATCTGCACCATTTCTCTAACGCCCATCATGACCACTGGGTCAGCCTTCTTCCCTGGGCTGAGTTTGCCTATAACAACCATCCCAGCGAGTCTTCCAACAAGTCGCTGTTTTTTGCTGTTTCTGGCTGACATCCTGAGGTTCCCCTCCCTGTGACCTCAGCCTCTGGAGTGCCCGCAGCAAACGCCCTTCCGTGGAATTCTCTAAAATCTGGAAGGAGACTGAAGACGCACTCAAAAAAGCTGGGGGCCGGAAGAAGAGGCATGCATACAAGCAGCGGAGGGATCTCCCACCATATTGTCCTGGTGATAAAGTCTGGTTCTTGTCTATACATCCGACTGAAGATCCCTTCATACAAGTTGGGTCCTCGGTATATTGGTCCCTTCGAGGTCCTAGAACGCATTAATTATGTGGCCTACAAACTGAAGTTGCCTGCTTCGCTTCGGATCCCAAATGCCTTCCATGTCTCTCTCCTCAAGCCGGTTGTTCTTAATTGGTACCATTCTGCATCCACCTCAGTCTCTCAGCCAACTAGTACCGACAACGTTTTTGAGGTAAGGGATATTTTGGCCATGAAGAGAGTCAAAGGGAGAACCCTCTTTCTTATTGATTGGAAAGGTTTTGGTCCAGAGGAGAGATTGTGGGAGCCACGGGAGAACATTAATGCTCCTCATATTCTGGGAGATTTCTGGCCAACCTTCGGAGGGGGAGGCGTAAGGGAAGGGGTACTGTCATGACTGCGGATGCCGCTGTGCCCGTCATAACTCCAACCGAAGCCGCCGCACCCGCCCCGCTCCCTAATACTTACCGCTCCTTTCCGGCGGCGCCCGGCTGCTCGTGGGTCCTGGCGTCTCTTCTCTGCTCTGCCGGCTCTTTAGTCCTTCACACCTGATCTGGACCATCTGTGGTTTAATCAGGTGCTTATGCTGGCTATATATAATAAAAAAGTTATAGCTCGTAGAATAAAGCGATGCAAAAATAATTATTTTTTGTATAAAATTGTTTTTATTGTATAAAAGCGCCAAAACATAAAAAAATGATACAAATGAGGTATCGCTGTAATTGTACTGACCCGAAGAATAAAACTGCTTTATCAATTTTACCTCACGTGAAACCGTATAAAGGCCACCCCAAAAGAAATTCCTGAATTGCTGGTTTTCAAAAATCAAAAATCGTAATAAAAAGCGATCAAAAATGTCATGTGCCCGAAAATGTGGGCCAAAATATGGAAAAATTATAGCTCTCAAAATGTTGATGCAAAAACTATTTTTGCAATAAAAAGCGTCTTGTAGCGAGTGACAGCTGCGAATCATAAAAACCTGCTATAAAAAACCGCTATAAATATTAAATCAAACCCCCCTTTATCACCTCCTTAGTTATAGAAAAATAATAGAATTAAAAAACTGTATTTTCCCATTAGGGTTAGGGTTATGGTTGGGATTAGGGTTAGGATTAGGATTAGGGATAGGGTTGGGATTAGGGTTAGGGGTGTGTTGGGGTTAGGGTTTGAGTTAGAATTGGGGGGTTTCCACTGTTTAGGCACATCAGGGACTCTCCAAACGTAACATGGCGTCCGATCTCAATTCCAGACAATTTTGCATTGAAAAAGTCAAACGGCGCTCCTTCCCTTCAGTGCTTTGCTGTGTGCCGAAACAGTGGTTCCACCCCACATATTGGGTATCAGCGTACTCAGGACAAATTGCACAATAACTTTTGGGGTCCAATTTCTCCTGTTACCCTTGGGAAAATAAAAATATTGGACCTGAAATTATTTTTTTTGTGAAAAAAGTTATATGTTCATTTTATTTAAACATTAAAAAATTCCTGTGAAGAACCTGAAGGGTTAATAAACTTCTTGAATGTGGTTTTTGAGCACCTTGAGTGTTGCAGTTTTTAGAATGGTGTCACTTTTGGGTATTTTCTATCATATAGACCCCTCAAAGTGACTTCAAATGTGATGTGGTTCCCCCCAAAAAATGGTGTTGTAAAAATGAGAAATCGCTGGTTAACTTTTAACTAGTGTTGAGCGATACGATACTGCAAATATCGGTTATCGGCCGATATTAGCTCTATCGGCCTTTCGATAATTCGTTTCGATATTTTCGTCTTATCGAATACCGGAATCGGATTTGTCACTGTCACTGTGAGTGTCCGTCGGTCGGGTCTGTCAGGAGTCAGCGGCACTTACCTGGCAGAAGATCTCCGGCGGTCACGTCCTGGACTGCTTGATGGCCGCCATTATCTTCTCCCTGGCGGTCACATGCAGTTTTTCGCGATAACTGCAGTGACTGCAGGGTAATCCCGGCCGTAAACCAGTCCGATGACGTCACCGCCGGGTAAGCAGGTAATCAGCTGTGCTGCGCCGGGATGACAGGCTCTGCCTGTCATTCTGATGTAGCAGAGCTGGATCGTCGTGGGACACTCGTTACTATGGACTGCGTTGGTCAGGTGGTATACTTTTTTTTTTTTTTTCATTTTTTTACAGGAGATCGATGGCGTCGCAGGATGAGACTGTAATAAAAGTAATGAAAACTGTGTTTTTTTTTTTAATTAAATTAAAAAACTTTTTTATGAACATTCACCCGTCCGGGTACATAAACAATTTAACTATTTACATACAGGGACCCTGTCCGGGTTATTTATAATTCTTTGGCAGGGGTGTTCCAGGTACCACCTGGTACTCTTCTGATGCTTGCCAAACATCCGAGGCACCAAGGACCACCAGGACCTGATGACGTCATGTGGCCTGTACAGTCAAGTCGTGACCCGCTATCTGGGTCTGTGTGGCCACCTCTTTCATCTCCCTCCGGGTCTGGAACCCTATGTCCCGGACTGAACGAACCCCAGGGGGCCTAACAGGCGCCGGGTACGGGCCAGCTATACTTATCATGTCCATAGCTGGGGCTGCTGAGAGACCACTGAGGGAGGCTTGGGAGATTTACGCGGGTGGGCACTTTTGCAGAGGCCTGGATGTGGGAGGCTGAAGGCTCCGAGGGTCTCACAGGTTCCTGACACTCTGGGGAGTAGGGGTCGCACCTGGTAACATTTAGGGCGTACCATCCATTGTAACCCCAGTGTCGGGTGTAAGTCACCAAGTCTCCTGGCAACAGGTCCCTCCCCGGGTGTCCTTCTGGGAGGTGAGCCTCCACATCCCGCCGGTTCACAAAAACTTCTAAATAAAGTCCAGGCTCCTGGATGAAGCCCCAACCACCTTTCAATTTAAAGCTCCATACTGCACCCTTACGCCGCGGCTCCCACAGGGTTCCTTTATCCTTTCTCATCCGGTCCTTATCTGCCCGGTCCTTCTCCAGGTTACGTTGCCGAAGCTTTTGGGTTTCTCGCTGCTCCCTTTGTCGCTCTGCTTCCCGCTCCCAACATCTCCACTCTTCCTCCTGACGCCGGTTGAAATTCTCCTCCACCAGCAGCTCCATGTCTCCACCTTCAAATGCCAGCTTACAGTGTCCGGTTTGCGGCAGCTCTCCTGGCGCCCCCCAGTCCTGGCGGCGCTCACCTGCGGAGGAAACAGCCGGCTCTGGAACAGATGACAGTCGGGCTCCGGTACAGGCAGGTAGTGCTCTGGTGCCTGCGCGGCCTCCTCCATGAGGACGGGTGTCGCTTCTTCTGTCTCAGCGACGGGGGCAGACAGCGGGATCTGGGGTGCTGCCGGTGCAGAGTTTTTTGCACGAACGGGTGCCTCCACTGCGACAACGTCAACCGGATCACATTGCAAGGGCTCCTCTACTAGAACGGGTGCCTCACCTTCCGGTACAGACACTTCAGGTAAGAGGGATTGGCGCCGCTCCAAGTTTAGTTTTAGGGCACGCCAGCTGGCTTCCATCCTGGCGACCTCCTCCCGGTGCGGGCCAGGCCTCTTAGGTATCCTCCGCTTCTTGCAGCATAGGAGGGTTTCAGGCCGGGTGCCCAACGGTGTTCCGTGGCGATCGGGTCGCTTCCGTGGGGGGAGAGCTCTGACTGCTCCATCCCTTCACACTTCTGCTCGTGTCCATTAGCCATCTCTGCCAAGTCACATGTGTCATTAGCATCTGGAGAGGGCCCCTCTTTTGTAGGGAGGCGGGACCTTCGTGTTAGTTTCCGCACACTGAGGAGGATGAGGAGGCGGAACTGAAGAGCTGTGGGGCACGATCTTACATTGCAGTACCATTTAGAGCCATCGTTTTCGCGTCACTGAGTGAGTGTACACCCATGAAGAGCACGCCCTTCTTCTTCACCAGTGCCTCGTCGTGACGCAGATATGGCGGAAAAATGGCAAATACATTCTCTGATGATTTTAGCAATTCTCAAGCACAAAACCAGTTCAATTCAGGCACACAGGACTCGCTTATAGCGAGCTACAGAATCCTGTTTGTGACGCCCAAGTTGAGTCGCACAGAGCCAGAGGTTTTGGGGGTACTCGGCACCGAGCCCGTCGACTTCTATGGGGTATGTCACGGCTTTACCCGGCAATTGAATCAGAGTCTATTTTACTATGTAGAAGTGTATAAACTATAAATATATGTATATATATATGTCACAATGACATGAATATATATATATATATGTATTCTATGTGTGTATATTTTGTGTTTACAACGAAAGAAAGGTTTTTTTTTGTTGCGATATTTTGTTCCCATAGACTTACATGGGACTTCCGGTATCAGAATCGGATATCGACGATATTTAGTGCTATCGGCGATACAATTTCGATACGATATTTTTAGATATCGAGCAGTATCGCTCAACACTACTTTTAACCCATATAACTTCGTAACAAAAAAAAATTTGTTTACAAAATTGTGCTGATGTAAAGTAGACATGTGGGAAATGTTACTTATTAAGTATTTTGTGTGCCATATCTTTGTGATTTATGGGCTTGAAAATTCAAATTTGAAAAATTGCGAAATGTTCCTGGTACCCTTTGCTGAAATATGGATATAAACGGCAATAATAATAGTGACGTGGTTGATTTAAATGAAATTTTAAATAAAGTTTAAAAGTTTTGTTGTTAAATGGATAGAGCAAGATGCTGTCTGTCCTAATTGTCCTAATTGTGGTATGAGTAGTGTTGAGCATTCCGATACCGCAAGTATCGGGTATCGGCCGATATTCGCGTTATCGGAATTCCGATACTTAGTTCTGATATTTTTCCTATATCGTATACCGGAATCGGAAGTTCCCATAATTCTTTGAGAGGCAATGTGATTTTAGTCAGTCAATGAGGAATCCTAAGAAGTGTGGGCACATCCTGTAATGCTGCGGTCATCTTAACTAATGGCATGGCTGTGATTGGCTGCTGAAATGATGTCAGAATGCACTATAAAAGGCGCCGCCTCCATTTTAGCGTCACTGTGCTGTGAACTCAGTTAGGGACAGAACGCTGCTCTGCTGACTCTGAGGGACAGTTAGATATTGCGATTTTGTGTACTGGGCTTTAGGCAGGCTAGTTTACCAACCGCTGTGTAAAGCTTCCTTTTGCCAGTGTTGTTTTAACAGCTCTGTGCAAGGTGTGTGTGAGTGCAGGTGACGCTGCAGTTTGCTCTGCATGCAACGCTGTCTGTAGGCATCTGCACGTGTCACTCACAGACTCTATTTTTTTTTCTTCAGTGTAATTCTTGCTGCTCCATAAAATCTAATCTATTAGTGTGACGCGCTTCCATCCGTATACAATACATTGGTTGCAAACACTATAGAAGTAGACAAAGGAGTAGCCTTTCACAGATTGTGGACAGTTGTGTTTCAGTGTTCACTTTAGTCTGTGTTTTTTATTTTTTGAGTGCACATCACGCTCCAGTTACTTGTTCAAGCACTGCTGCTTGTACTCTGCTGAGCGTGTCTCAGTGGCTCATCCTTTTCATTTATCTCCAATTGGTTCTGCTCCATTCCATTTAAAATCTAATCTATTAGTGTGACGCGCTTCCATCCGTATACAATACATTGGTTGCAAACACTATAGAAGTAGACAAAGGAGTAGCCTTTCACAGATTGTGGACAGTTGTGTTTCAGTGTTCACTTTAGTCTGTGTTTTTTATTTTTTGAGTGCACATCACGCTCCAGTTACTTGTTCAAGCACTGCTGCTTGTACTCTGCTGAGCGTGTCTCAGTGGCTCATCCTTTTCATTTATCTCCAATTGGTTCTGCTCCATTCCATTTAAAATCTAATCTATTAGTGTGACGCGCTTCCATCCGTATACAATACATTGGTTGCAAACACTATAGAAGTAGACAAAGGAGTAGCCTTTCACAGATTGTGGACAGTTGTGTTTCAGTGTTCACTTCAGTCTGTGTTTTTTATTTTTGAGTGCACATCACACTCCAGTTACTTGTTCAAGCACTGCTGCTTGTACTCTGCTGAGCGTGTCTCAGTGGCTCATCCTTTTCATTTATCTCCAATTGGTTCTGCTCCATTCCATTTAAAATCTAATCTATTAGTGTGACGCGCTTCCATCCGTATACAATACATTGGTTGCAAACACTATAGAAGTAGACAAAGGAGTAGCCTTTCACAGATTGTGGACAGTTGTGTTTCAGTGTTCACTTCAGTCTGTGTTTTTTATTTTTTGAGCGCACATCACGCTCCAGTTACTTGTTCAAGCACTGCTGCTTGTACTCTGCTGAGCGTGTCTCAGTGGCTCATCCTTTTCATTTATCTCCAATTGGTTCTGCTCCATTCCATTTAAAATCTAATCTATTAGTGTGACGCGCTTCCATCTGTATACAATACATTGGTTGCAAACACTATAGAAGTAGACAAAGGAGTAGCCTTTCACAGATTGTGGACAGTTGTGTTTCAGTGTTCACTTCAGTCTGTGTTTTTATTTTTTGAGTGCACATCACGCTCCAGTTACTTGTTCAAGCACTGCTGCTTGTACTCTGCTGAGCGTGTCTCAGTGGCTCATCCTTTTCATTTATCTCCAATTGGTTCTGCTCCATTCCATTTAAAATCTAATCTATTAGTGTGACGCGCTTCCATCCGTATACAATACATTGGTTGCAAACACTATAGAAGTAGACAAAGGAGTAGCCTTTCACAGATTGTGGACAGTTGTGTTTCAGTGTTCACTTCAGTCTGTGTTTTTTATTTTTTGAGTGCACATCACGCTCCAGTTACTTGTTCAAGCACTGCTGCTTGTACTCTGCTGAGCGTGTCTCAGTGGCTCATCCTTTTCATTTATCTCCAATTGGTTCTGCTCCATTCCATTTAAAATCTAATCTATTAGTGTGACGCGCTTCCATCTGTATACAATACATTGGTTGCAAACACTATAGAAGTAGACAAAGGAGTAGCCTTTCACAGATTGTGGACAGTTGTGTTTCAGTGTTCACTTCAGTCTGTGTTTTTATTTTTTGAGTGCACATCACGCTCCAGTTACTTGTTCAAGCACTGCTGCTTGTACTCTGCTGAGCGTGTCTCAGTGGCTCATCCTTTTCATTTATCTCCAATTGGTTCTGCTCCATTCCATTTAAAATCTAATCTATTAGTGTGACGCGCTTCCATCCGTATACAATACATTGGTTGCAAACACTATAGAAGTACAGAAAGGAGTAGCCTTTCCCAGATTGTGAACAGTTGTGTTTCAGTGTTCACTGCAGTCTCTGAGGAATAACCACACTTAGGCCTTATAACTTTTCTGACTTTCTTTATCAATCTACCAAGATGAAGAAGGCAGGGAGTAAGGCACGTGGTCGTGGCCGTGGAGTTTCAGCAGGGAGAGGACGTGGGGATTCTGTGGCTGCTGCCGCACCCAGTGACACAGCATCCACCAGTTTTCCCCGTGAGCGTTCCTTTATGCGCACTTTTGTAGGAGCTCAGCGTACCCCCCTGCTGCGGGAAGAACAAATTGAAGCCGTTGTTGGTTGGATGGCAGCCAATGCATCGACTTCAATTCCTTCCACCTCCTCTCAGGACCACAGCACTGTTGAACAACCATCTGTCTCTTCACCGCCTGCCAAATTGCCCAGGCAGTCAGAGAGTTATGAACTGGAGCCAGCTGAGTCTCTGCTTCTGTTCTCAGAATCTGTTGGCTTGCAAACAGGGGCCCAGCCATGCAGCATTCTGGAATGTGAAGAAGAGGCAGTATGCAGTGATGCGCAACAGCTGTGTCTCTCTGAATGTGAAGAGGCGGGTGAGCCAGTGCCGATGGTCAGCACACCGCAGAACGCATCTGATGATGATGAGACTCAGTTGCCATTTTCTGTTGAGCATGGTGCTGGCCAGACCACCCAACAGCAGAAGGTGTTGGAAGAGGGTAGTGGAGATGATGAGGTCCAAGACCCAACATGGCGTGAGGAACAGGAAGGTGGTGGTAGCAGCTCTGAGGAAGAGATTGCCCCAACGGTCCAAACAGTAGGGAGAGTTAGGCTGCAGACTCGGTTGCCTGTAGCCTCCAGTTTGGCACCCGTTCGTAGCAGTTCTCTTCCAACAGCAAAAACGGGCGCTCCCAGGACTTGCACTGCGTGGTCCTTTTTTGACACACTTGCAGATGATATTTGCTATGTCAAATGCAAGCTGTGTAATCAAAAAGTAAAAAGAGGTAAAAATGTCAGTAACCTTAATATCACAAATATGTGGAAACATGTGCGGTCAAAGCACGTGGTTGAGTTTCAAAGACACACTGGAGATGTAGGCCAACCTACAGCAGCATCTACATCTTCAGCTCGTGTTGGAGCCTCTTCCTCCAGCTCACACACAGCTGGTTCTGCTTCCTCACAGGATCGCCGTGGAAGAACCTCTGTCACTGTTGTCCAGAGACCCAGTGTTATTCCACCCACAGCTGCAAGTTCCCTGTCATCCTCACACTCCCAGGCCACAAAACAGTAATCGGTAGCACAGGCATGGGATAAAAGACGGCCATACTCGGCAAACCATCCACGAGCACAGGCTCTGAATGCTGGCATTGCAAAACTCCTGTCCCTTGAAATGCTGTCATTCAGGCTGGTGGAGACTGACAGTTTCCGTGACTTAATGGCATTGGCAGTCCCACAATACAATGTGCCCAGCCGATTTTATTTCAGCAGGCAAGCCGTCCCTGCTCTGCAAAAGCATGTTGAGGGAAAAATTAAACATGCGCTACTAAACGCAGTCAGTAGTAAGGTCCACCTGACCACCGATGCGTGGACCAGTACCCATGGCCAGGGACGATACCTTTCCCTCACTGCCCATTGGGTCAATGTTGTGGAGCCGGGTACAGATCTTGCCAGTGGCGCTGTACGTGTTCTGCCAACTCCAAGGATTGCAGGAATCAAGTCTGTCCACATTGACTCCTCCTCCTACTCCAGTTCCTCAGAATCATCGCTGCAGGAGCCGTCACGGTATACCTCCACATGGACCCGTGAACGCTTACCTGATGCGACCGATATGAGCACAGCCGTGGCCAAACGTCAACAGGCCGTCCTGAAATTAATTTCCATGGGGAATCGAAGCCACACAGCGCAGGAGGTCTGGAATGCCATCAAGCAGGAGAGCGACGTGTGGTTTTTGCGAGCGAATCTCCAGCCAGGCTTGGTAGTGTGTGACAATGGCCGAAATCTGGTGGCAGCTCTGGGCCTTGGCAACCTCACTCACATACCATGTCTGGCACATGTGCTCAACTTGGTCGTGCAGAGTTTTTTGAGGGACTATCCGATCTTGATGCACTGCTGCACAAGGTCCGCCTAGAGTGCGCTCACTTGCGACGTTCCAGCATGGCCAGATCGCGCATTGCAGCTCTGCAATTCAGATTTCGCCTTCCTGAACATCGCATCATATGTGACGTACCCACCAGGTGGAATTCCACGTTACATATGTTGGAGCGGTTGTGTGAGCAGCAGCCAGCAGTAATGGAGTATCAGCTGCATCAGGCGCAATCAACTCGCAATTTGCGCCGTTCACACTTCACCACTACTGAGTGGGCCTCTATGAAGGACATCTGCCACGTTTTGCGTCCGTTTGATGAGTCAACGCGGATGGCGAGTGCAGATGATGCACTAGTCAGCCTGACTGTCCCCCTTATCTGCCTGCTTCAAAAAAAAATTCAAACACTAAGGGATGAGGTTTTGGAAGAGGTGGAGGATGAGGAGTCACTAATTCCATCACCTTCTGGACAGTCAGCGCAACGTGGTTCCTCACAAAGGGCTGGGCAGGGCTCACTTTGTGAGGAGGATGAGGAGGAGGAGTCAATGGAGGAGGAAGACATCGCTCCAGAGGGAGGTACACAACGCTCTAGTCAGTATGTAGAGCGAGGGTGGGGTGATGCAGAGCAGGCAGAGATGACGCCTCTTGCAGGGGACAGCGTTTCTTGGCCAGTTGGGAGTCTGCAGCACATGGTTGATTTCATGCTGCAGTGCCTGAGAAACGACCGCCGCATCGCCCACATTCTCACCACGTCTGATTATTGGGTGTACACCCTCCTAGACCCTCGCTACCGGGACAACTTACAAAGCCTCATCACACCGTTGAACCGGGAGCGTAAAATGCGGGAGTACCAAGACACACTGGTGCAATCCATAATGTTCTCCATTCCAGCCGAGAGCACTGCTGCTGCTACTGCTTTACAAAGCAGCTCTGTGCGTCGAGGCAGTGGAGACAGCTCTGCAACAAGAGGGAGCACAAGCAGCGCCTCTGCACAGGGCAACACCAGTATGTTCCAAATGTTGCGAAGTTTTGTGGCAGCGCCACAAATGTCTACACCATCCGAGACGGCTCCAGTCAGCAGGAGGCAACGTTTCCGTAAGATGGTGACAGACTACATGTCTTTCCCTCTCAGTGTACTCCCAGAGGGCTCTTCCCCATTCAAGTTTTGGGTCTCTAAGCTGGATACATGGCCAGAGCTTAGCCAGTATGCATTGGAGGTGCTGGCTTGCCCTGCTGCCAGTGTATTATCGGAGCGCGTCTTTAGTGCTGCAGGTGGTGTACTAACAGACCGTCGCATGCGACTATCCTCCGATAATGTAGACCGGCTTACTTTTCTGAAAATGAACAAGGCATGGATCTCGCCAGAATTTGTCTGTCCGTTTTCAGATTAAATAACTGGTTCGCAACGTTATCCATGTCTCCTGTTATGTTCATCTTTCTACCACCTGAACTCTACTCCCTGGGCTACAACACTGGCAGTTGCTGCTCAGAAGTGTCGTGTCCACAGACCAATACACAAGCTATAGTGTTACTGGCGTTCAGTAATGTCAGCTGTTCCCCTGCTGTGTGAACGCCAAAAAGTCATGCTGCCTCCACCCTGTTGTCTTCTCATCCCTGGGCTTCAACACCGCCAGTTGTTGCTCGGAAGTGTCATTGGCACGGGTACTCACTCCTGCCCAGACTGGTTACAGCATGCCATCTGTTTCCTGTCAGTGTAAACGTCACTTAGCCTCCAATAAGTTGTCCTGTCGTGTTGCGGTCGGGTTAGCCGACTCTATGGTGCTTGGAGTTTAGGTGCTTCCTATGTGTGCTGCGGGATATGCAAATAAAGGCTGTTTCCGTTGTGACAATAGGACAATCACCCACTGTAGTACTGTGGGATTCGGTAACTGCGGCCGGCTCGCGGCCTGTCAACTTAAATTTCCATGGGTACCTTCTGCTACCCGTCCGGGTTCCAGTACCGTCAGCTGGTTCTCCGCAGTGCCTTTGCCCTAGGTGCCTCCATCTCGGTATCCGAGTTCCAGCAACGTCTGATGGTCCTTGGTAGTGCTTTGGAGCACAGGTACCTCCTGCTTAGTAACCGTGTCCCAGTAACATCAGCTGGTACAAGGTTGTGCTACAAATACAAGATACAGAACAAAGACACAAACAATAAGCAGAGATCTAAAAATATATGCTCTAAATTATAAGCAGAAGAAGACTAACAGTGTATGGGGTGAGTCGTTCCTCTCTGGTGCCCTGAAAATGCCTGCTGCTGCAGGCTAACTGAACACGGACAAATACTGTTGTAATTTAAATCTTTTGTGACAGCAAGAACGGAAGAATGAAAAATTCATACTTTGACAGATTACAAGTACAGGATTCTCTGTCACAAATAAGAATATGATGAAGAAGATGAAGTACAATATGAATAAGAATAATAGTTTAATAAGAAGAATATGAGTAATGTTAAGAAAAAGATGAATAGCAAGAAGTTTAAGAAGAAGATAAAGAAGGTGAAGATGAAGAATAATTTGATGAAAAAGATGATGCTGCTGAAGATTATGAAGGAGAAAGTGTGTCAAAAGTTAAAAAGGTGAAGAGCATGGAAGTTGTGAAATATACATATTTGCCAAAATAGAAAAAACGTGAACAACATTGTCAATTTCTTCGTCAATCCGAACATCTTTAAAAAAAAAAATATTTATGCTATTCCATTTGATTGGGTTAAACATCTATGCCTTTAATGTCTCCTCAACCTTCCCCAATACATTCTATTTTACTCTTTGTTGTTTTCCTTCATGTACAATTAACCAACAAGGCAAGAATGGGGTTTTTTTAATTCCGATATTTTGTTCCCATAGACTTACATTGGATTTCCGGTATCGGTATCGGGTATCGCCGATATTTTTTGGGTATCGGCGATATCATTCCGATTCCGATACTTTTGGATATCGGAAAGTATCGCTCAACTCTAGGTATGAGTCCAAAATATAACTACCATATTTTTCTGATTATTAAAACCACACCAAATGTTGAGGAGAAAATTAGGAAAAAATGTTTTCAATAAAATGGTGGTGCTTCTTATAATGCATGCATCTTATTGCTTACCAGAGGTGGTGGTTGCGGTGAAGCTGGGTCCCAGGGTCGCTGCAGGAGTAGGTTAGGAGTGGATGATTCTGCAGGCCGCAGGCTAGGGTGAGGGGGTGTTACGATGTGCGGCGCGCTGCTGCGGGTGTCCAGCGCTGCTGTGGGTGTCTCCGGTGCTGCACGTGCCCGACAGTGCTACAGGGTTGTCGGGTGGTGCTGCCTGATACTTAGGGGTCTCTGGCTGGACACCCCAGTGGCGCCGGACACCCCTGTAGCCCTGCCGGGCACCTGCAGCATCGCCGGACACCCCTCCTACCAGCCTGCAGCCTGCAGCAACAGTACCAGTAAGGTATATATGCATTATAAGATGTACACCCATTTTCCCCCAAAATTTTTGGGAAAATTTTTTTTTTATGGTAAAATGCCGTATATGATCAAAGTACACAGGTTTATTTTGTGAAGTATAATAATAAAATCACATAGATTTGTAGCAGCTAATAACATTGCTTAGATGTTTAATCTCGAAAATAGATTTGTTGTATGTTTTAGATGCAACATAAAAAAACAATTCTTGTGGAAGAGATATATGAATATATAGAACTATCCAATTCAAGAATAAGGAAATACAATACAGGCCTTTATGGAAGACATGTTAATGTACAAAGAGAGACATACTATGCCTGTGTGCTTGAATCCCTTAAGCCACATTGATATGCACTACACTACTGAAAAAAAAATTGATAAGTAAAATTGTTACAGACACGCTAGAAAGCCATAATGAATCTTTAAAAAAGCACTCCCATCAACGTTTTTATCCCATTACTGTGTTGCAGTCATCATATTATATAGCACTGTGTGCTTACAATTGCTCATTTTGCCCTTCTACCCATCTATCCAGCTAATTCTTCTGTTTTCCATTTGGTCTATGGCATCACATGATTAAAAACTGGCTAGCTGAATCCTTTAAAGCTCTGTGTAGAAAAAGGAGGTCAGCTTTCCCGGTATGAGTCATAAGTGTTATGATTTGGTAGCTGAGGAGAGCAGGCAAAAAAGGCAATACACCAGAGAGGTTGGAATCTATTGGATTGCAGTACCCTGACTAACCACCACAACTAAAGGCAGCCGTGGAGCGTACCTACGTTGGTCCTAGACGCCTCGTCACAGCCTGAGAAGCTAACTTCACCTAAAGATAGAAAGAGGAAAACTATCTGCCCGGAGCAGATCCCCAAAGAACATAGGAAGCCCCCAAACATGTAATGGTGGTTAGACAAGAGGAAATACAGACACAGACAGAAAATAGTATGAGCAAACGTTGGGGCCCAATCTTCCTAGACAGAAAAGGATAGGAAGGTCACTTACTGCAATCCAAAAAACCCTAAAAAAATACCAACACACTAATTGCAAAAACACCTGAGATCACACGACCTCCACCACCCAAACCAGCTCTCCGGTGCAACAAAACTAAGCCGCAGCCAAAGAAAAAACTGGAAAAGGCAAATGAACAAACAACTGGCTGAACTAAACTGAGAGTAGCACAAGCCCCCGGAGGGGACCTGGCAGACCCCCACAGAAGTGCAGGACAAAATGCAAAAATCAAGCACAAAAAACTAAAAGAAGAAAATGTCTTATCTGTTAGCAGAAGATGCAGGCATGAAACAGCAAGCTTCAAAGTGAACCAGGAACAAAAGTTGAGACCAGAACAATTGATCACCGGCAACCTTGATGGGAGGGAACCTCCCTTATATAAGACCAGACAGTAACACCTGATCGCCAATCTTCACAATCTTCATTGAATAGTTCAGTACTGTTTGCAACCACCAAAGGGAGCTTCAGCTCAGAATTCATTTCTAGCACATTCACAACACATAAGTCACTGGAAAATTCTATGCCGGGGAGGGGGGAGGGAGACGTGAAGCAGCTGGGTCAGGAGTTGAAGAGAGAAATTATAAAATGCAGGGACAAGAGACTTCTTGTTTCTACATAGAGCATAGAAATGAGAAGAATTAGCTGGATAGACAGGCAAAATGAGCAATTGTAAGTACACACTGCATGTCTTTTCCAGTCACCAGGAATTTGGTAGCAGCCAGTTATAGCATTCTGTTTATACCACATCTAGGTAGTTTAGGTGGTATTTCATAAAAATGTAATTTGCAAACTATGTTTCTAATACTTTTTGTTTCCTTATCCTTTTTTTTGACAAAGTAGCAATCTCTTCTTTTCACTTTTTGGGCCATTATCTTGACAACCCAAGCATATTAGTGAACTGGAGGCCATTGCCCATGAGAAATAGGCTAAGAAACTTCAATAAAGCTGCCATAAGCTAGTGTTTAGCTATGCATTCTATTTGTAGCAGGTCATAAAAGCCAAAGGCTTTGATGAATACTAAAAATGCTTGTCATGGAGGGGTGAATATTTCTAAGAATACAGTAATTGTTAAAAGTTGCATTTGTGTTGAATTTGGAGAAACCACTTGTTTTATTAGTTGTGCTGAGCTATTTAAATTGCTCTTGCTTGATTGAGTTAGTGAAAACAGAAATATTGTAAATTGTTTTAATAAACCTTATACTGATTTGCAACTGTATAGCATTACGTAACAGTTTGGATTAAATTCAGAGTTAAATCTAATCAAAAAGGTGAAGGGTTTCTTAACACTGCTGTGGAACCATGAAAAAAAATCACTGCTTTGGTACTATGGGGTCTATATGACCCCAGGCTCAAAATCGTCATATTTCATTAAAATGAGGATACTGGCTGTTCAGAATAATCAAGTTTTATTCTGTCTTCTTTTCAGAACACAGTTAAGAAATTAAACATAACTTTGAAGTGATTTATTTGTCATCATCAAACACAAACTGAAATTTATACCAAAATGCTTTACTAATAACTAAAAGTATTCAAATTCAATAAAAAAAATGCACAATAACTGCAACTGTGTGGATTTTAGTAAAAACATAATGACAACAAATGATCTGGAAATAAATTTAGCCCTTGCATTCACTGCACGTCATAGTGCCATGTTCTTCACAAATGAACTTCTTGCAGTCATTGCAAACAAATCTTGTCTTTTTGTCCTTCGATCGAGGACAAACATAGCACCGTTTGCGCTGTCCTATAACACTGCTGGTGTCACTTGAAATGACTGATGGTGCCTGCGAAATTCCACAGCTGCGGATGATTTGCTTGACATCCTTTGGTGTTTGATGCACATCCAATCGCTGACTCACATATGGAGTGATCAGTGCAACTGCGACTTCCTTCAAAAACTTATTGCGTTTGTCCAAATTCTTAGATGCGTAATAAGCCACATTTTCAATAAAAATAGCATACGCATTCACCGCAGCGCTGTCAATCATTCCATAAAAGACCTCATTGGCCACCGATTATTTCACTAGCAGTGCTATATAAGCTGCACATTTGATCATGACTATCAATGCCTCCTTTTTGGCTATTGTAGAAGGCATTTATTTCTTCTTTTCATTTATTGTCTTCTTTTTTGCTGGAAAACACAGCTCTCTTGTTCTTCTTTGGCGCAATGGACAGCAATGTAAAGTCGTTTGCATACTGAGCTGTTCCTTGATCGGCTTTAACAAGAAAGCTTGGAGGGATACAAGCTTTGTTCTTCTTCAATGTGCCTACCAAAGTCAAACTGCGAGCCTTCAGCTCCAAAGCCAAGGGAATCAAAGTGTAGTAATTGTCCTTTGTTCATTCAAACAATTGTGTAGGAATCAAATAATCATATCCATCACAGATTGGGTAGGAATCGGCAATCCTGGAGCATGAGTTCCAGCTCCTTTGTAAATCTTCGAAGAAACTGAATAAAAGTTCTTGTTGTCAGCCATGACATACAGTACAGACCAAAAGTTTGGACACACCTTCTCATTCAAAGATTTTTCTGTATTTTCATGACTATTAAAATTGTACATTCACACTGAAGGCATCAAAACTATGAATTAACACATGTGGAATTATACATTACACTTTACAAAAAAGTGTGAAACAACTGAAAATATGTCTTATATTCTAGGTTCTTCAAAGTAGCCACCTTTTGCTTTGATTACTGCTTTGCACACTCTTGGCATTCTGTTAATGAGCTTTAAGAGGTAGTCACCGGAAATGGTTTTCACTTCACTGGTGTGCCCTGTCAGGTTTAATAACTGTGATTTCTTGCCTTATAAATGGGTTTTGGACCATCAGTTGTGTTGTGCAGAAGTCTGGTGGATACACAGCTGATAGTCTTACTGAATAGACTGCTAGAATGTGTATTATGGCAAGAAAAATGAGTGGCCATTAGAGTTGAGCGAAACAGGTCAGTCAGATGCATAAGTTACCGACTTTCGACAAAATCGGGTTTTGCCGAGCGAAACACGACCATAGCGTGAAGTCGGCCATGCGGTCGTGGACCCGAGCGCCAAAGTCGATTTTCCCATAATGCTTCCAGGCACCTTTTTTCAGCCAATGAGGCAAGGACACGCACGATGCATGGTACTGCTTCCCCGATCTTAGAGAGGGCATGCAGGATTGGCTGTTTTCGTAGGGTGAGAGAGTTAAAGCTGAACCGACTGATTTTATTCTTGCGATCTGATAGGAAGTTGTGCCTGTACAGTTAGTGGCAGAGATAGGGTGGACAAGTTTTATTGCTGTGCGAGCAATGCTGTACATTAGGCTGTGCAGTGACAGGGGAGGATTTTCTGTGTGCAGCAGACTGGTTATTAGGCTGCCTGCTAGCTGTATTGCTGTGTGTAGACTGCTGTGCAGACTGCTAATTACACAGCACTGATACTTTTATTCTTTTTTCTGTACAGTTACCGAGCGTTAATTTTTTCGCACACCGTATAGAGCTGTACGCTCCTCACAACAAACCGTGTACTGACTGGTATCACGGACAAAAACATGCTAACTATCTATGTGTGACTCCGGAAATATATATGGAGATTTAAAATTTACCCTACACTATATACAGCTGTACGCTTCGGATACAGTACCCTTTTTCTGCATTTTATATTCTGGTCTAATCCATACTGAGCCTGTGAGCGTCTGTGTGTGACTCCGGAAATATATACGGAGATTTGCAATTTCCCCTACACTGTATACAGCTGTACGCTTCTGATACAGTACCCTTTTTCTGCTTTTTATATTCTGGTCTTATCCATACTGAGCGTCTGTGTGTGACTCCGGAAATATATTCGGAAATTTACAATTTCCCCTACACTGTATACAGCTGTACGCTTCTGATACAGTACCCTTTTTCTGCTTTTTATATTCTGGCCTAATCCATACTGAGCCTGTGAGCGTCTGTGTGTGACTCTGGAAATATATACGGAGATTTACAATTTCCCTTACACTGTATACAGCTGTACGCTTCTGATACAGTACCCTTTTTCTACCTTTTAAATTCTGGTCTAATCCATACTGAGCCTGTGAGCGTCTGTGTGTAACTCCGGAAATATATATGGAGATTTACAATTACTCCTACACTGTATACAGCTGTACGCTTCTGATACAGTACCCTTTTTCTGCTTTTTATATTCTGGTCTAATCCATACTGAGCCTGTGAGAGTCAGTGTGTGACTCCAGAAATATATACGGAAATTTACAATTTCCCCTACACTGTATACAGCTGTACGCTTCTGATACAGTACCCTTTTTCTGCTTTTTATATTCTGGTCTAATACATACTGAACCTGTGAGCGCCTGTGTGTGACTCCGGAAATATATACGAAAATTTACAATTATCCCTACACTGTATACAGCTGTACACTTCTGATACAGTACCCTTTTTCTACTTTTTATATTCTGGTCTAATCCATACTGAGCCTGTGAGCGTCTGTGTGTGACTCCGGAAATACATACTGAGATTTACAATTTCCGCTGCACTGCATACAGCTGTAAGCTTCTGATACAGTACCCTTTTTCTCTTTTTATATTCTGGTGTAATCCACACTGAGCCTGTGAGCATCTGTGTGTGACTCCTGAAATATATACGGAGATTACAATTACCCTACACTGTATATAGCTGTATGCCTCTGATACAGTATCTTTTTTCTAGTTTTTATATTCTGATCTAATCTAAACTGAGCCTGTGAGCATCTGTGTGTGACTCCTGAAATATATACGGAGATTAACAATTACCCCTACACTGTATATAGCTGTACGCTTCTGATACAGTACCTTTTTCTGCTTTTTATATTTTGGTCTAATCCACACTGAGCCGTTAAGCGTCTGTGTGTGACTAAGGAAATATATACGGAGATTTACAATTTCCCCTACACTGCATACAGCTGTACGCTTCTGATAAAGTACCCTTTATCTGCTTTTTATATTCTGGTCTAATCCATACTGAGCCTGTGAGCGTCTGTGTGTGACTCCTGAAATATATACGGAGATTTACAATTACCCCTACACTGTATACAGCTGTACGCTTCTGATACAGTACCCTTTTTCTGCTTTTTATATTCTGGTCTAATCCATACTGAGCCTGTGAGCGTCTGTGTGTGACTTCGGAAATATATTCGGAAATTTACAATTTCCCCTACACTGATATACAGCTGTACGCTTCTGATACAGTACCCTTTTTCTGCTTAATATATTCTGGCATAATCCATACTGAGCCTGTAAACGTCTGTGTGTGATTCTGGAAATATATACGGAGATTTACAATTTCCCCTACACTGCATACAGCTGTATGCTTCTGATACAGTACCCTTTTTCTTCTTTTATATTCTGGTCTAATCCATACTGAGCCTGTGAGCGTTTGTGTGTGACTCCGGAAATATATACGGAGTTTTACAATTACCCCTACACTGTATACAGCTGTACGCTTCTGATACAGTACCCTTTTTCAGCTTTTTAATTCTGGTCTAATCCATAATAAGCCTGTGAGCGTCTGTGTGTGACTCCGGAAATACATACAGAGATTTACAATTTCCCATTCACTGTATACAGCTGTACGCTTCTGATACAGTACCCTTTTTCTGCATTTTATATTCTGGTCTAATCCATACTGAGCCTGTGAGCGTCTGTGTGTGACTCCGGAAATATATACGGAGATTTACAATTTCCCCTACACTGTATACAGCTGTACGCTTCTGATACAGTACCCTTTTTCTGCTTTTTATATTCTGGTCTAATCCATACTGAGCGTCTGTGTGTGACTCCGGAAATATATTCGGAAATTTACAATTTTCCCTATACTGTATACAGCTGTACACTTCTGTTACAGTACCCTTTTTCTGCTTTTTATATTCTGGCCTAATCCATACTGAGCCTGTGAGCGTCTGTGTGTGACTCCGGAAATATATACGGAGATTTACAATTTCCCTTACACTGTATACAGCTGTACTCTTCTGATTCAGTACCCTTTTTCTACCTTTTAAATTCTGGTCTAATCCATACTGAGCCTGTGAGCGTCTGTGTGTGACTCCGGAAATATATATGGAGATTTACAATTACTCCTACACTGTATACAGCTGTACGCTTCTGATACAGTACCCTTTTTCTGCTTTTTATATTCTGGTCTAATCCATACTGAGCCTGTGAGCGTCTGTGTGTGACTCCAGAAATGTATACGGAGATTTACAATTTCCCCTACACTGTATACAGCTGTACACTTCTGATACAGTACCCTTTTTCTGCTTTTTATATTCTGGTCTAATCCATACTGAACCTGTGAGCGCCTGTGTGTGACTCCGGAAATATATACGAAAATTTACAATTATCCCTACACTGTATACAGCTGTACACTTCTGATACAGTACCCTTTTTCTACTTTTTATATTCTGATCTAATCCATACTGAGCCTGTGAGCGTTTGTGTGTGACTCCGGAAATACATACTGAGATTTACAATTTCCGCTGCACTGCATACAGCTGTAAGCTTCTGATACAGTACCCTTTTTCTGCTTTTTATATTCTGGTGTAATCCACACTGAGCCTGTGAGCATCTGTGTGTGACTCCTGAAATATATACGGAGATTAACAATTACCCCTACACTGTATATAGCTGTATGCCTCTGATACAGTATCCTTTTTCTAGTTTTTATATTCTGATCTAATCTAAACTGAGCCTGTGAGCATCTGTGTGTGACTCCTGAAATATATACGGAGATTAACAATTACCCCTACACTGTATATAGCTGTACGCTTCTGATACAGTACCCTTTTTCTGCTTTTTATATTTTGGTCTAATCCACACTGAGCCGTTAAGCGTCTGTGTGTGACTAAGGAAATATATACGGAGATTTACAATTTCCCCTACACTGCATACAGCTGTACGCTTCTGATAAAGTACCCTTTATCTGCTTTTTATATTCTGGTCTAATCCATACTGAGCCTGTGAGCGTCTGTGTGTGACTCCTGAAATATATACGGAGATTTACAATTACCCCTACACTGTATACAGCTGTACGCTTCTGATACAGTACCCTTTTTCTGCTTTTTATATTCTGGTCTAATCCATACTGAGCCTGTGAGCGTCTGTGTGTGACTTCGGAAATATATTCGGAAATTTACAATTTCCCCTACACTGTATACAGCTGTACTCTTCTGATACAGTACCCTTTTTCTGCTTAATATATTCTGGCATAATCCATACTGAGCCTGTAAACGTCTGTGTGTGATTCTGGAAATATATACGGAGATTTACAATTTCCCCTACACTGCATACAGCTGTATGCTTCTGATACAGTACCCTTTTTCTTATTTTTATATTCTGGTCTAATCCATACTGAGCCTGTGAGTGTTTGTGTGTGACTCCGGAAATATATACAGAGTTTTACAATTACCCCTACACTGTATACAGCTGTACGCTTCTGATACAGTACCCTTTTTCAGCTTTTTAATTCTGGTCTAATCCATAATAAACCTGTGAGCGTCTGTGTGTGACTCCGGAAATACATACAGAGATTTACAATTTCCCATTCACTGTATACAGCTGTACGCTTCTGATACAGTACCCTTTTTCTGCTTTTTATATTCTGGTCTAATCCATACTGAGCCTGGGAGAGTCTGTGTGTGACTCCGGAGATATATACGGAAATTTACAATTTCCCCTATACTGTATATAGCTGTACGCTTCTGATACAGTACCCTTTTTCTGCTTGTTATATTCTGGTCTAATCCATACTGAGCCTGTGAGTGTCTGTGTGTGACTCAGGAAATATATACGGAGATTTACAATTACCCCTACGCTGTAAACAGCTTTACGCTTCTGATACAGTACCCTTTTTCTGCTTTTTATAATCTGGTCTAATACATACTGAGCCTGTGAGCGTCTGTGTGTGACTCAGGAAATATATAAGGAGATTTCCAGTTTCCTCTACACTGTATACAGCTGTACGCTTCTGATACAGAACCATTTTTCTGCTTTTTAACCCCTTCCCGACCCATGACGCCTACGTTGGCGTCATGCTATAAATCATGTTCCTGTGGGTCGGGTGACCGTGGTCACTGAAAGGTCACCCGACCCGCAGGCACAGGACCCTTAGTGCATCACCACAGGGGGGTTGGCTTAACCCCCACGTGGCTACGATCGCTCTGATTGACTGTTAAAAGTGAAATAGCCAATCAGAGCGATTTGTAATATTTCACCAATGAAACTGGTGAAATATTACAATCCAGCCATGGCCGATGCTGCAATAGCATCATCGGCCATGGCTGGACACCGCGATCTGACCCCCCCACATCGAGTCACGGCGGTGATCGGCAGCCGCCACCGAAAGATGGCGGTGATCGGTCACCGCCGTCACTATCTGCTCCCCTGCTCCTGCGATCCGCTGCCCCCACCTTCCGATCCCCCCTCACCTTCCGACCCCCCCTACTCACCTCTCCCGGTCCACCGATGTCCCTGGATCCGTCCCGGCGGCTGCCCGGGATTCTTCTTGGGCTCCGCCATCTTGGAAAATGGCGGGCGCATGCGCAGTGCGCCCGCCGGCCGGCGCATGCGCAGTGCGCCCTCCAGTGTACAAAAATTTATTTTGATCACTGTGATAAACTGTCATAGTGATCAAAATAAAAAAAGTAAATGAACCCCCCCTTTATCATAGGTAGGGACAAATAAAAAAATAAAGTTTTTTTTTTTTCCTAGCGGATTTTGCTGCTGATCCGCAGCTGATTTTGCTGCGGATCCGCGGCGGATATTGTTGCTGATCCGCAGCGGATTTTGCTGCTGATCCGCGGCGGATTTTGCTGCTGATCCGTGGCGGATTTTGCTGCTGATCCGCGGCTGATTTTGCTGCGCATCCGCAGCTGATTTTGCTGCGGATCCGCGGCGGATTTTACTGCTGATCCGCGGCGGATTTTGCTGGGGATCCGCGGCGGATTTTGCTGCTGATCCGCGGCGGATTTTGCTGCTGATCCGCGGCGGATTTTGCTGCGGATCCGCAACGGATTTTGCTGGGGATCCACGGCGGATTTTGCTGGGGATTCGCGGCGGATATTGCTGGGGATCCGCGGCGGATATTGCTGCTGATCCGCGGCGGATTTTGCTGCTGATCCGCGGCGGATTTTGCTGCTGATCCGCGGCGGATTTTGCTGCTGATCCGCGGCGGATTTTTCTGGGGATCCGCGGCGGATTTTGCTGCTGATCCGCGGCGGATTTTGCTGCTGATCCTCGGCGGATTTTGCTGCGGATCCGCGACGGATTTTGCTGGGGATCCACGGCGGATTTGCTGGGGATCCGCGGCGGATATTGCTGGGGATCCGCGGCGGATATTGCTGCTGATCCGCGGCGGATTTTGCTGCTGATCCGCGGCGGATTTTGCTGCTGATCCGCGGCGGATTTTGCTGCGGATCCGCCGCGGATTTTGCTGCGGATCCGCCGCGGATTTGGCGCTTCGGATCCACAGCAGATCCAGAAACCATGTACAGTACAATGCAAATAAATGGTTAAAAAAAACGCTGTGCACATGCGGATTTGCTGCGGTTTTAAATCCGCAGCATGTCAATTCTTTGTGCGGATTCCGCAGCGGTTTTACACCTATTCCATTATAGGTGTAAATCCGCAGCGAAAAATCGCAGCAAATCCGCGCTAAATTCGCAGGTAAAACGCAGGTCATTTTACCTGCGGATTTAAGAAAAATCCGCAAGTGAATCCGCAACGTGTGCACGGGGCCTCAGGGTTAAGGTTAGGCTGGGTTCATATTGCATTATGGCAGTCCGTTAGATGGACTGCGTTTCACCGCGGTATAACGCGGTGTAACGCAGTCCGTTAACGCTGCCATTCACCCCATTTGTGTGCGCATCGCAACGCATGCCGTAAAGCGGCATGCGTTCGCGAAGTGCCGTCATTCAGTGACGGAGCCTCGGACACGGGCTGCAGCGTCTGTGCTCCGTCACCGCTAGCACAGATGAATCATCTGCTGATTCATCTGCGCTAGCGGGTATAGCATAACGCGATCGCGTTATGCTATACCGTTACCAGCCGGTCAACGCTACGTGTTGAACTGGCTGGTAAAACGCAATATGAACCCAGCCTTAGGGTTAGAACTAGGGTTAGGGTTAGCATTAGGGTTAGAATTAGGGTTAAGGTTAGAATTAGGGTTAGGGTTGGAATTTGGGTTAGGGTTGGAATTAGGGTTAGGGTTGGAATTAGGGTTAGGCTTGTGGTTAGGTTTATGGTTAGAGTTGGGATTAGGGTTAGGGGTGTGTTGGGGTTAGGGTTATGGTTAGGGTTTGTATTAGGGTTAGGTGTGTGTAGGGGTTAGGGTTGGGGTTAGGGGTGTGTTGGGGTTAGGGTTGGAGTTAGAATTGAGGGGTTTCCACTATTTAGGCACATCAGGGGGTCTCCATACGCGACATGGCGCCACCATTGATTCCTGCAAATTTTGCCTTCAAAAAGTCAAACAGTGCTCCCTTTATTCCAAGCCCCGACGTATGCCCAAACAGTGGTTTATCCCCACATATGGGGTATCAGTGTACTCGGGAAAAATTGCACAACAACTTTGGGGGTTCTAATTTCTCCTGTTAACATTGGGAAAAAAAATTTGGGACTAAAAAATTATTTTTGTGGAAAAAAAATGATTTTATATTTTCACGGCTCTGCGTTATAAACTTCTGTGAAGGACTTGGAGATTCAAAGTGCTTACCACACATCTACAGGAGTTCCTTGGGGGATCTAGTTTCCAAAATGGGGTCACTTGTGGGGAGTTTCTACTGTTTAGGCACATCAGGGACTCTGCAAACGTAACATGACACCCGAAGACCATTCCATCAAGTGGGCATTTCAAAACGTCACTACTTCCCATCCGAGCCCCGACGTGTGCCCATACAGTAGTTTTCTCCCACATATGGGATATCAGCATACTCAGGACAAATTGGACAACAACTTTTGGTGTCTAATTTCTCATGTTACCCTTGGGAAAATAAAAAAATTGGGACTAAAAGATCCTGATTGTGGAAAAAATATGATTTTTTTATTTTCATGCCCGGGCGTTATAAACTTCTGTGTAGCCCTTGGGGGTTCAAAGTGCTCACCACACATCTAGATAAGTTCTTTGCGGGGTCTAGTTTCCAAAATGGGGTCACTTGTGGGGAGTTTCTACTGTTTAGGCACATTAGGGGCTCTGCAAACGTAACAAGATGCCCGCAGACCATTCCATCAAGTCGGCATTTCAAAGCGTCACTACAACCCTTCCGAGCCCTGACGTGTGCCCAAACAGTGATTCCCCCCCACATATTGGGTACTAGCATACTCAGGACAAACTGGACAACTTTTGGGGTCCAATTTCTCCTGTAACCATTGTGAAAATAAAAAATAGTGGGCTAAAAAAATCATTTTTTGAGACCCCATTGTCCATGCACTCAAACAATCAGTGAGTGGAAAAGTGCACCTCACAACAGATGCATGGGCCAGTAGGCATGGCCAGAACCGTTACGTATCCATCACTGCGCACTGGGTTAATGTGGTGGATGCAGGGTCCACAGGGGACAGCGGCGGTGGGACAGTGCTACGTAGCCCATGGTATAGGCAACAGTTGGCTGTAGGCGTTCGACCCTCCTCCTCCAGAAGCGAAAGCTCGTCGACAGAGCGCAGTCGCACGAGCACTCAATCCCAGCTGCCAGTGGTGCACACGAGGTGTCCCACTTTTGAACAGCTAGTGGTAAGTGTTATGTTTCGGTAGCTGAGGAGTGCAGGTAAAAAAGGCAATACACCAGAGCAGTTGGAATCTATGAGATTGCAGTACCCTGACTAACCACCACAACTAGAGGCAGCCATGGAGCGTTCCTACGTTGGTCCTAGACGCCTCGTCACAGCCTGAGAAGATAACTGCACCTAAAGATAGAAAGAGGAAAGCTATCTGCCCCGGAGCAGATCCCCAAAGAACATAGAAAGCCCCCAAACATGTAATGGCGGTTAGACAAGAAGAAATACTGACACAGACAGAAAATAGTATGAGCAAACGATGGGGCCCAAACTACCTAAATAGAAAAGGATAGGAAGGGCACTTACTGCAATCCCAAAAAACCCTGAAAAGCACCATCTCTACTAATTTCAAAAACACCTGAGATCACACGACCTCTACCACCTAAATTAGTTCTCTGGTGTAACAAAATCAAAACAGCAGCCACTGAAAAAACTGGAAAAAGCAAATGTACAAACATCAGTGGCTGAACTAAACTGAGAGGGCAAAAGCCCCGGAGGGGACCCTGAAGGCCCCCACAGAAGTGCAGGACAAAATGCAAAACTCAAGCACAAAAACAAAAAGAAGTAAATGTCTTATCTGATAGCAGGAAATGCAGACACGACACAGCAGGCTACAAAGGAAACAGGAATCAAGGATTGAGACCAGAACAATTGATCACCGGCAACCCCGATGGGAAGGCGACTCCCTTATATAAGACCAGTCAGTAACACCTGATTCCCAATCCTCACAATCTTCACTGGACAATCCAGTACCGCTTGTAACCACCAGAGGGAGCCTCTGCTCAGAACTCATTTCAGGTCCATTCACAACAGGTAAGCGTCAGCAGAATGTTTTAAAGATGATGTCTTTTGGCGACAACAGACACACCGCGAAGCTACTGGCCTATTACTTGCAGCGAGAAACTGAGTCATGGCTGGGCAGTCTACATCTTGAGCCAGGCAAGGTAGTCAGTGATAACGGCCGTAATTTTGTGGTGGCCATAGCCCTGGCAAAACTCAGACACATTCCTTGCCTGGCTCACACCTTGAACCTGGTGGTGCAGTGTTTCCTAAATAATTATCCGGAGTTACCAGCCCTGCTCCATTGGGTGCGAAGAGTGTGCTCGCACATCCGTCGCTCGCCCATAGACTCCAGTCGTACGCAGAGGCTGCAGCGATCGCTCCACCTCCCCAAGCATCGCCTAATCAAAGATGTTGCAGCAAGGTGGAACTCCACCATGCACATGGTTGAGAGGCTGTGCGAACAGAGGGAGGCTGTTATGCATTTGTGGGAGGATACACGGGCAGGCACTTTGAGGCCAGACATCGAGTTGTCGGGTGTGCAGTGGTCAAAGCTGAAAGACCTCTGTAAAGTCCTTCAGTGTTTTATGGAATGCACAAGGCTGGTAAGCGCAGATGATGCCATCATAAGCATGAGCATCCCACTTATGCGTCTGCTCATGCAAACTTTGATGCACATTAAGGATCAGGCGTCTGCACCGGAGGAGGAAGAGGAGGAGGAGGAGGGAAGCCTTGATGACAGTCAGCCATTGTCTGCTCAGGGAACTGTCATGCACGAGGTGAAGGAAGAAGAGGAAGAGGAGGAGGATGAGGGGGATGATTATTTTGGGAAGGAGGATGCTTCTCAGGGGACAAGAGAAAATGTTGGCCTGCCAAGGTCAGGTACAGGGTTTGTGCGTGACTGGAGGGATGTGGATTTGGCAGAAAGTGCTCCTCCACCCACCACTGGCAGTGCATCATTGACACCTGGAACATTGGCCCACATGTGTGATTATGTCTTGAAGATCCTAAAAAGGGACCCCCGCATTGCCAAAATTATGAAGGATAATGACTATTGGTTGGCCAGCATCCTCGATCCACGCTATAAAGGCAAATTACAGAACATCATGCCACAGGAGAACCTAAATCTAATATTGGTGAACAAACAAGCAACTCTGGTAAACTGTTTGTTAGAGGCATTCCCAGAACACAGCAGCAGTGCAGGTTCTACCACGAGCCATACTGGGCAACATGGAAGAGGTGTTCGTGGTGCACACAGCCAAAGTGGCGTTGGAGACAGGGGTTTCATGACCATGTTGTGGATTGATTTCTCGAGTACTACTCACACGACGGGTAATACTGAATTGATTGCAATAGACAGGAGACAGCAGTTGTCAACTATGGTTCAAAATTACCTCTCCTCCCCTATCAATGTTTTCCCTCACAGTTCATTCCCCTTTGACTACTGGGCCTGTAAACTGGACACCTGGCCTGAATTGGCACAATATGCCTTACAGGAGCTCGCTTGCCCTGCTGGTAGTGTGCTATCAGAAAGAGTCTTGAGTGCTGCTGGATCAATTCTGACAGAAAGAAGGACCCGGCTGTCGACCCAAAATGTTGGTGATCTCACATTCATTAAAATGAACCATGCCTGGGTTTCAAAGGATTTTGTACAACCTTCCCCTGATGACACATAGGTTCCCAGCAAAATGGCTCTCTTTGTCCTTCTCTTCCTCCGACTTCTCCAATTCCTCCATTTGCAGCTGCAGAACGTCCAGCCTACACATCAACATATGCCAGTTTTTCCACCTCCCTAACTGGGCTGTATCCTCCCCCAGGGCCGGCATCAGCACTTGGCGCACCCGGGCAAGTGCCGGGGCCTGAGCAGGTGGGGGGGCCCACTCCCCGTCAGAGACATCGGTGTACTATGAGGGGCCCTGTACCAGTGCCGGCGCCGACGAGTGGGCCAACCCTGCTTGCTCAGGTCCCCAGCACTTGCAATACTTACCTCTCCCTGCTCCACCGCTGTGACGTCTTACGCGTTTCCTGACAGTGACATTCAGGTCAGACAGCGCGATGATGTCACGTCTGTGCGCCCTCTGCCTGAACAGTCACAGTGCAGAGCGTTGGAAGATGGCGACGCTGAGGAGACCAGAGTAGAGCAGTGCCCAGCGAGGAGAGGTATTTCTTTTTTTTTAATGTTTGGAGCAATATATGGTGAGGATTATACACTGGAGAATTATATATGGGGCCCATGATACACTTGAGCATCATAGATAGGGCCCATTATACACTGGAGCATCATATGTGGCCCATTTATGGATACGGATATGGATGTGGCCCATATATGGAGCATTATATAGGCCCATCATACACTGGAGCATCATCCATGGGGTCCATCATATACTGGATCATCATATGGAGCCCATCAAATACTATAGCATCATATGGGGTTCATTATTTATGAGGCATCACATGGAGCCCATTATATATGGGCACTGTTATATTTGAAGCATTTTATGGGGCTCATCATACACTGGAGCATCATATGGGGCTCATTATATATGAAGCATTATATAGGCCCATCATACACTGGAGCATCATCCATGGGGCCCATCAGACACTGGAGCATTATAAAAGGGACCCATCATACATTGAAGCATCATATACGGGGCCCATTATACACTGGAGCATCATATGGGTCCCATTGTATATGGAGCATTATATAGGCCCATCATACACTGGAGCATCATTTGGGGCCCATCATATATTAGAGCATCATATGGCGTTTATTATTTATGGGGAATCACATGGAGCCCATTATATATGAAGCATTATATAGGCCCATCATACACTGGAGCATCATCCATGGGGTCCATAGTATACTGGAGCATCATATGGGGCCCATTATATATGGAGCATTATATAGGCCCATCATACACTGGAGCATCCTCCATGGGGCCCATCATACAATGGAGCATTATAAATGAGGCACATCATACACTGGAGTATCATATGGTGCCCATCATATACTAGAGCATCATATGGGGTTCATTATTTATGGGGCATCACATGGAGCCCACTGTATATGGAGCATTATATAGGCCCATCATATACTGGAGTATCATCCATGGGGCCCATCATGCACTGGAACATTACAAATGGGGCCCATCATACACTGGAGCATCATATACAGGGCCCATTATACACTAGAGCATCATATGGAGCCCATTATATAAGGAGCATTATATAGGCCCATCATACACTGGAGCATCATCCATGGGGCCCATCATATACTGGAGCATCATATGGGGCTCATCATATACTAGAGCATCATATGGGGTTCATTATTTATGTGCCATCACATGGAGCCCATTATATATGGCACATTATATAGGCCCATCATACACTAGAGCATCATCCATGGAGCCCATAACATACTGGAGCATCATATGGGGCCCATTAAATATGGAGCATTATATAGGCCCATCATACATTGGCTCATCATCCATGAGGCCCATCATATACTGGAGCATCATATGGGGATCATTATTTATGGGCCATCACATGGAGCCCATTATATATGGAGCATTATATAGGCCCATCATACACTGGAGCATCATCCATGGGGCTCATAATATACTGCAGCATCATATGTGGCCCATTATATATGGAGCATTATATAGGCCCATCATACACTGGAGCATCATGCATGGGGCCCATCATATACTGGAGCATCATATGGGGCCCATCATATACTAGAGCATCATATGAGATTCATTACTTATGAGGCATCACATGGAGCCCATTATATATGGAGCATTATATATGAGGACCTGTTATGAATTGGTAGCTGAGGAGGACAGGAGCAAAAAACAGCCAAGGCAGCAAAACTAATGGGTTGCAGATCCCTGAACTAACCGCACAAATCGAAGCAGACGTGGGACGTAGCTACGGTGACCTAGATGCCTCGGCACAGCCGGAGAGTTAGCTACACCTAAAGATAGAAATAGGAAAGCTAACTGCCCCGGAGTAGAGCCCCAAAGGAATAGGTAGCCCCACACATATAATGGCGGTTAGACAAGATGAAATACAAACGCAGGCAGAAAATAGAGTGAGAAAACGCTGGGGCCAAACACTGCCTAGATAGGACAGGACAGAATACTATCTGCAACCCAGCAAAACCCTAGAAAAACTTCCAACACTTCTGATTTCAAAAATGCTGAGATCACACAATCTCGCCACCCGCAAAATCAGATCTCTGGTGTGACCAAGTGGCTAACTAGCAGCCACACAAATAGCAGGTATAGAGCAATGGAACAAATAAACAGTGGCTACTGAAAAACAGAGAGTAGCACAGGCCCCTGGAGGGGAACCCGGCTAACCTCCCACAAAAGTGCAGACAAAAAAATGGAAATAGCAAACAAGATAAAAACAAGCAGAAAATATCTTATCTGAAAGTAGCAGACGAAGGCAAGACACCAGCTGACTTCCAAATGAACCAGGAAACAACAATTGATCACCGGCGAGGATCATGGGAAGGCAGCTCACTTATATCAGCCCAGTCAGTCTCTCCTGATTGCCAGTCATCGCTCGCAGGTGTTGGACTTCTACTATTCAACACTGGTTCAATACCCTCAGCAACCACCAGAGGAGCCCCAACTCAGAAGTCATTTCCAACATGCTCACAACAGTACCTCCCCCTTGAGGAGGGGTCACCGAACCCTCACCTGCGCCACCAGGCCGATCAGGATGAGCTCAGTGATAGGCATGAACCAGTCTCTCTTCATGAATGTCAGAAGCAAACACCCAAGAATTGTCCTCCTGACCATAATCTTTCCACTTAACCAAGTACTGGAGTCTCCGTCTAGCCAAACGGGAATCCAATATCTTCTCCTCTTCATACTCCAGATTGCCCTCAACCAAAACAGGATCAGGAGGCGCAACCATAGGAACCACTGGCTCGACAAACCTTTTCAATAAAGATTTGTGGAAGACGTCATGAATCTTAAACGTCCCCGGAAGAGCCAAACGAAAAGAAACTGGATTAAGATCCTATAAGGTCCAATGAACCTTGGCTTAAGCTTTGGAGACGCAACCTTCATAGGATATTCTTTGAAGACAACCAAACCAAGTCATCCACTTTAAACCGAGGACCATCAGTCCTATGCCGTTTGTCAAACCGCTGGGCCCTTCCTTTGGGGAAAACAATTTTCCCCTATTTATCCCAAATTTTTGCCTGCATTTTTCCACCAAGAGTCAACACCAACAGACGAAGCCTACCTGCCCCGAAAAAACCCGGGGTGAAACCCGAAATTGCAGAAAAAAGGACCAAGGTGGCAGACTACCCCATTATTGAGAAATTTTAGCCAAAGGCAAAAAAAGACCCAGTAAACCTGATCACAGAAACAAAAACATCTCAAATAAGTCTCCCAAAGGTCTGGTTTTTTTCTCCGTCGCCCTTGGGCTGAGGGTGAAACGCAGGGAGAAGACAGCTGAACTCCCCCGTTTGAAAAAAATGTCCTCAAAATCTGGGAAACAAATTGGACCCCATGTCAGCACAAAGTTCTCCCGGAAGCCCTGCAAGAAACCACCTGCTAAAAAAACAAGGGCACCAACCCGGGAAAAGGATGAACTTCGGCAGTGGCACAAGAGGATCATCTTGGGGAAACCCATCACAATCCCCAGAACGGCATTTTGAGAGCAGGGGGGTCAGAAATAAAATCCCTAGAGAAAAGTCCATGGCTCTTGGGGAAGGGAAGGCTTAACAATCCAACAAAAAT
>JARQOD010008071.1:0-36954 GCA_033576555.1 Oophaga sylvatica
GGCTCGCAATTTTGCGAGTTTCGCATCCTGTTCGTGACGCCAAATTTTGTCGTGACCACGCACCACAATTGTGGGTTACCAGGGCAATGGGGTACTCAGAGCCGAGCCCATGGAAGTCTATGGGGTTGTCACAGGTAGCGGTGGCTCGGTCTGTGGCCCTGGCGGTCAGGCGTATGTTGGGGGGTATATTTACAGGGGATAGATTTATATACAGTTCGTGACGCCACCTGTAGTTCTCTGGTAATTTGTACCAGCGCTGCTGTAGATCTCTGAGGGGATGGTGAGGCAGCTAGATGTCAGGTCCCCTACAGGCGGGACTCTTCCCTCAGGTTGATAATTATGATAGGGTTGTGCAGGGGTGCAATTGAATAACACAGTCTCACACATCAGCGTCTTTCCATACCTTTTACTTCAAGTTGTTCAGGCAGGTCCCAGGAGGCTGATCCAATGGAGGATGTGTTTCGAGGTAGCAGCTGAACAAGTTAGGGGCCTCCTTTACTTTCAAAATGGTGATGAGTCCAACCAGCATAAAGCGTAGTTCCCTCTATAGACTCCAGCTATTTCAAAGCTGTACTGCCCGGTCAGTTTTGTGGTCGGAGCCTTCCTATGAGAGAGCTGAGTTCCTATTCTTGTCGTGCACGGACTCAAGGTTCTCACTCCCCCTGACCCCAGTTACGTACCGACACTCCAGGGCTGCTTTCTGTTACCTAAGGTCCAGTAAGCCTCTGGTTTTTCTACCACTATGCATGAAGCTATAGTGATGCTTCGGTCCCCAGTGACCGGTGACAATGTGCAGGACTTCTCCAATCCTATAGCACGTCTGAATTCCTACCACTGTGCCCTTCGCCTTGTCCGCGCTTGTAGCATAAGCACTCCACACTTCCTAAGGTCATATAGATCATTCCCTTCTTGCTTCTTTCCGGAGCTTGTTGCCAGAATCTCAGTATTCCTCTAGGCAGGAGCACGTCTCTGAACCTTCACTGTCCTTGGGACAGGAGACTGAAGTATCTGCAACTATCTCTTCCTTCTCAATAGATGTCTCAGTCCGTCTGTCAGTGGGGCACAGCTCTGACCAGGCTGAGGTGATCTGGCTCCCCTTTACTGGCCTCCACTTCTCTGAACTGCACACAGGTGGGATGACTCAGTCCTGAGCCACCCGAGCTAGACTCTGCTCCTTCCTCCCTCCAGGTCCAGGCTAGACTGACTGAATGACTACCCAGAACACTCCCTGACGAGTGACTAAATACCCTAAGGGTGTGTCTAAGTGTATGGTGGAGTGAATGTTTATTGAGCATTGAACTGCTACTTCTCCACACATCCTCCAGGGTACTGCGTGTGCCTTCACACCAGGGCTACACAGACACCCTCTATCTAAGCAGTATTCTGATTGTCATAACGGACTAATGGCACAATAGTCACAGGCATTGAAATTGTGAAAAAAAGATTGGAGAAGAGGAGATTATATTAAAAAAAAAATGTCCCGTGCTAGAACAAGATGGATTTTTAATTTGGATTCAATGAAACCTAAGGGACTTAATAGTGAAGTGGAGCTGTTTGCTTTTGAGTAAATGCGGCATAGGGTTATATACTATGTAAGGCAGCCTTTCCCTCACTAGGACCATCCCTGACGAAGAGAACCGTGATTCTCAAAACGCGTAGGAACTGGTTCTTGTCGCGCCCCGTACTCCCACTCAGTCACGTGACTGCAACGTCACGGCAGGTCCTGTTGCCGCCTCTCAGACACCGCAGGTCCTGAACGCGAGCTGGTCATCGCTCGCGCTACGTGGGACACGAGGCTACAGGAAGCGTGTGTCACCGGCCGGGACACCGCTTCTGAAGAGACGCACCCTAGAGCTGCCAACACAGCATTTTCCACTAAAGAAGATGTACTTCATCCAGTGCATATGAGCAATATACCTACTCCTATTATGGATATGAGGTAAACCACTTCATTCCGTACTGACAGGTGCCTATATTTGATTTTATTTTGAATCTCCATTTGGAGTAAACAGGTATCTCCACAGCACAAAAGCCTTTCTGTTGATTTTTTTTCTCGCTTGACAACTTTGTGGTATTGTGGTATTGTCCTTTTTTGCAGCTGATACCTTTTCCGCTATCCCACTTGCGCCCACCGTTCTCTGACTTTATTTATTATAATTATTACCTAGATTGTTATAATTACATAATGTTAAGACCAGCAAACAAGAACAGGAGAAAAACAACAAGCTAATTGAATCATGTAGATAAATCAGGATATTTTTCTCATCCAGATGTATAGATTATATGCTTTTTTGAAGGTGTTCCATATCCAGTTAAAATTAAATTGGCAGCGAGCATTGCCAAATTTATCTGGGAAGAATCCAATAAAATGTAATCACCGTTTAGTGGAGTTGTCAGGTGGGGGAGGTTTGTATTTAGATCCTAGCTTCGTGCTCCATATTGTGCATATAATAGCCACCAGTATGAAGGGATCAAAATAGATTAGAAATGGCTAAATAAATTTGAGTGGAATTTAATTCTACTCATATTTTATAAAAAATCTGCTATGACTAGTCTACATTTCTGTAGTAAGTTTATGTCAGTAAAGTGGCAAAACTTTTTATGAGCTTGGGGAAAAATGAACAGCAAAAACTATGGCAAAGTCACTTGATGAAAAAGACCTTTGGACAGTGTCTTAAAGGGAACTTGTCAACAGGTTTTCCCAATATAAAGATTGACCACCACCATTAAGACCTCCTTTGCAGATCCCAAAATAGTTAACCTTTTATTATACTTACAGAGAGCGCGGTTCGGTTCGATGGGTATCTCTCGTCTTGATCTGGTGCCTCATCTCTTCCTTCAATCACTGTCCTCCTTCCCTGCTTCGTGTAGATGACACATCCATGTGGAGAAGCGCTCTTCTCTCTCCCCTGCCAAGGTCAGAGCAAAGTACAGTAGTGCGCATGCACCGCATCACTATCCCGCTGTTCACTGTGTCCTCCGGTTGCAGTAAGTGACAGCTCAGCCAACCTATTGATTGCAGGGCTGTGCCAGGCTGTCAGCATTGTCAGTGAAAGCTCAGTCATCCTATAGTATAAAAAGGCATGCTGGGCTGTCAGTTTTGTGTATGGGATTTCCTTGAAGTCCACTTAGGCCGGGCCTGCTAGTATTCCTCCAGGTGTCACCCCTTAAGGGCAATTGCTTGGCCATTTAACTGGCTGGCTATGATGGGACCATTGCCAGTCGTAGCTTTCAGCATAGTGGTATGTTTGCTCTGTGCTCTGCACTTTGATATTTTGATCTTTGATGTCAGACCTTGGATTTTACTTTTGATTACAGATTTGTATTAGCCCTTTTGCCTTTACACACTCTGACCTTGGAATTCTGATCCCAGACTGTGACCTCACTATGCCTTTGTCTCTCCCTTCTGTTTATCACATACCCTCCTGGTTCTTGACCTCAGACTCCTTGACTTTCCCAACTCATGGCTTGTCCTTGAGTAGTGACTCAGCGATACACGCCAGTTTTACTTCCAGGTTACTAGCGCTCTTTGGCTTTCCCTGGCACTTGCCCATTACAATACTGGGATATGCTCTCAGCAGGGCAGAAAGAAGTGCGCTTGCACATGACCTTGATTGTCAGGCATTGTGTGGATGACGCAGGATGTTTAATCAACATGAAGCAGGGAAGGAGGACAGCAATTGAAGAAAGAGAGGAGGCGCCAGATCAAGACCACAGACGCCCATCAGACTGGTCTGTGCCGTCAGTGATTATAATAAAAGGTCTTTTTTGGGATCTGCAGACTGTATTGGGGACTTTTCACAGCATTCTAGCATTCTATAAAAGAAGTCTTAATAGCAAGGGCCAATCTTTATTTTGGGAAAACCTGTAGGCAGGTTACCTTTAAAAGTGCCATGTGTACATACTCTAAGAATCCTGATTTTACCCAAAGGATATATGTAATATGCATTTATAGGAATTTTTGAATCACTAGGAACATTAACTTGATGGATGAAATGCAATAACTTTAGGACCATCTGAAGCAACTTGGGCACAGGAAGTCTGCCAGGGTTATGTAATCATATTAAGTGTAAAGTTTCTCTTGCATCCTAATACCTTTTGGCCATAGAGAACATTCCCCTACTGTGACTGCCCTCACTCATCTGACTTTCTCTGCAGAATGAAACGGTTTCCTGCTGTGATAATGATAAAGGAAAGCTGATGAATCTACTTCACCGAACAGAACTTGCTTCTAAGTACAATTTGAGTGCAATCCTACTGCCATGAAAATAGAGATATCTCAGACAATGAATTTCTCTTTATCTTCTGAGTACAATATTGAGCGAGTCCATCAAATCAAGCCTCGTGAAATAAAATTTGGACATGCAGAAATGTCTACCTGGCAAACAAGAAAATATTGTTATGCTTCAGCTAGATCCTCACAGAGGCAAAACGTATTGGACTGAATGATGACAATTTTTATTTCCATAAATTACTGTCAGAATGATTTTCTCTTGTTTTCTTCATATCCACATACATCACTACCTGAGATCTGTCAGAGGAAACAAGGCAGTGGAACAAGTGTTGACCATATTAAAAATGTTCCACTTTCCGTAATTTCAGCTTTTACTGATTTTATAAAGGGACGTATTAAAGGCAACACATGTCCTAAAATATGGTTCCCATTTTCACTAATAGAATTCCAGTAATTCATGTATAGTACTCAGTAATGAGAAACACAGCAGGCTGGATTTACACAGCGACTAGGTCACATTGTTGAGGCATTTCAGTGTCTTTTAACCATCTATTTTGGTAGCTAAAAACACTGCAGCTAAATGAGAAGTTTTCTATGTACTTCTGCTAACATTTTTTCTTCACTTACAGTGGCATAGAAAAGTTTGGGCACCACTTGTCAAAATTACTGTTATTGTAAACAGTGGAAGATTACCGTATATACTCATGTATAAGCCGACCCGTGTATAAGCCGACCCCCCTAATTTTGCCACAAAAAACTGGGAAAACTTATTGACTCGCGTATAAGCCTAGGGTGAAAAATGATTATGCCCCCATATGATGCTCCACAGATTATGCCCCCATATGCTCCAGATTATGCCTCCATATGCTCCAGATTATGCCCAATATGCTTCAGAGATTATGCCCCCATATGCTCCAGATTATGCCCCCATACATTCCACAGATAATGCCCCTGTATGATCCACAGATTATGCCCCATATGCTTCAGATTATGCCCCCATATGGTCCACAGATTATGCCCCCGTATGATCCACAGATTATGCCCCCATATGCTCCAGATTATGCCCCCATATGTTCCACAGATTATGCCCCCATATGCTCCATATTATGCCCCATATATTACACAGATTATGCCCCCATATGCTCTAGATTATGCCCCATATATGCCCCCATATGCTCCATATTATGCCCCCATATGCTCCAGATTATGCCCCCATATGCTGCATAATTATGCCCCATATGCTGCTGAAAAAAAAAAATGACATACTCACCTCTCATCGCTGGGGGCCAGGTGCCGGTGTCCTGAGCAGGCGGTGACAGCGGGGCCGCTATGGGGGACAGGTGCCGGTGTCACCACTCGCTCAGGACCCCGGCACCAGAGATATTTACCTGTCCCGTTCCACCGCTGCGCTGCTCCCTCGGTCTGACTCCTCTGGCTGTGAATGATCTGGCAGGGGGCAGGGCGCGCACTAACAACATCATCGCGCCCTCTGCCTGATCATTCACAGCCAGAGGAGTCAGACTGAGGGAGCAGCGCAGCGGTGGAACGGGACAGGTAAATATCGCTATACTCACCCCTCCTCCCTGCAGCCTCTCCTCTTCTCCCGGCGCTCTCCGCAGCGCTTCAGTCCTGCAGCGGTCACGTGGTACCGCTCATTAAAGTCATGAATATGTGCATATTCATGACTTTAATGAGCGGTGCCATGTGACCGCTGCAGGAAGGAGCCGGAGATCGTGGGAGAAGCAGGGGGCTGCAGAGACCGCGCCGGCTGAGGGGTGAGTATGATCCGACACCCCCACTCCCCCTCTCCCGCCGACCCCCGTATATGACCCGCGTATAAGCTGAGAGGGGGACTTTCAGCCCTAAAACATGGGCTGAAAATCTCGGCTTATACATGGGTATATACGGTGAATTATCTCTAAAAGGCCTAAAGTCCAAGATGACCATTAAATTTATATTGTCTATATTGTCATCTTTTACATTTTTTTTAAATTTAAAAAAGAAAAATGGACCGATGCAAGTGTCTGGGCACCCTTGGAAATTTGTGTGCTCATATAACTTTAACCAAGATTTCAGACCTTAATTAGCCTGTTATAGCTTGTTCACTAACATCTATAGGAAAGGCCAGGTGATGCAAATTTTCAAGATTTATAAAAACCCAGCCTCCTCTAACCTTGTGACAAAAAACAGCAGACCTGGGTTCTTATAAGCAACTGGTTACCACTCTGAAATGAAAATGGTGGAGGCCCACAAAGCAGGAGAAGAATATGAGAAGGTAACAAAGCATTTTCGAGTTTCCCTTTCCTCTGTTGGAAATGTAATTAAGAAATGGCAGTTAATAGTAACAGTGGAGGTCAAGATAAGGTTTTGAAGACCAATCAAAATTTCAATGAGAGCTGCTCAAGATTGCTAGTGAGGCAAATCAGAACCCCCTACTTGACTGCAAAAGACCTTCAGAAGGATTTAGCAGACTCTAGAGTTGTGGTACATTGTTCTACTGTTCAGAGGCTTCTGCATGAATATGGCCTTCATGAAAGAGTAACCAGAAAAAAAACCTTCTATGTCTTCACCATAAATTCAGCATCAGAAGTATGCAAAAGAACATCTAAACAAGCCTAATACATTTTGAAAACAAGTCCTGTGGACCGACGAGGTTAAAATAGAACTCTTTAGCCACAATAATCAAAAGTATGTGTGGAGAAAAAAGGACACAGAATATCAGGAAAAGAACATCTTGGCAACTATTAAGCATAGGGGTGGATCAATCATTTGGGATTATTTTGCAGCCAATGGCACGGAAAACATTTCACGGGTAGAGGGAAGCATGAAGCCTGCCACAATGGTAGGTAATTGATCCTGGGTGCACTGTCGAATGGGAAGGGGGTTCCCTGAGGTCAACAGAGCCAGTGGGTAAAGGGATGTGTTGTGCCCTATCCCACATGTTACCACTTGATGAACTTGAACTGACTAGTAAACGTTGGCTTGTTGCAATGAACTTGATTTTCCCTGAATTGTGTCAGGTGGCTCCTGAGGATGGAGGCTTGAAGACAGGAGAGGCCTGCACCCTACAAGTGAGTGTGATGCATCCCAATCCTGAAAGCACACTGGGACACTGTTTTCCTCTAAAGTGACAGAGCGTAACCGGATAGCAACTCAGTCATGACCACCGCTCTTGGCAACTTTACATGTGTGGTGTAGTCTGAGATTTACATAAATTTAAAGGGGGTTGTATTAACGTAGAGGTCTGGTCTGAAGTGTGAATTTTTTGGAGGTCTACTCTGTGTATAAATGAAACTAAAAATTAAGTAAAACCATGTGTGATGACTCCTGGAGTGGACATTCTGGGTCGCGATACCTACCTACCCTGGGCGAGCTGACCTAGTGAGAACCACCCCCTATATAGGGAACGTCAGGGGCAGACCCAGGGGGATAAAGTACCACAACTGCTGGAACCAGGTGTCCGGCTCACAGAAGATGGGAGTATGCAGGATTTGGAAGTGTGCAAAGCGTGGACACAGGAACACGCAGAGTACAGAACAGTGCTAGGCATGTACACGAGGGCACGTAGAGTACAGGACAGTGCAAGGCATGTACATGAGGGCACGCAGAGTACAGGATAGTGCAGGACGTGTGCACAAGGGCACGCAGAGTACAGGATAGCGCAAGGCATGTGTACGAGAGCACACAGAGAATAAAGCCAAGCAGAGCGCGTTGCTGGGAAGCACGCCTAGGTACAAGGCAAAGCAGAGTACGCGCTGTGAAGCACGCTTGAGCACAAGGCAGAGGACCTGAGTAGAGAGAGCAGCCAAGCAGGGACCAAGCAGGTCTAGCTAGGAAGCACAACAATAATCTGGCACAGCCTACAGGAAGAGGCAGCTTGATATAGGGCAAGTGTTCTGGCACTTTCAGGTCAGGTCCTCCAGGACCATAGAGACGTCAGAGATGGAGTGGCCGTAGACAGGCTCAGGAGCGCATGTGCGCTGGACAAGTATCTGGAATAGAGTGAACAGCCACAGGATCAAGCGCGGGAGGTGCGCGTGCACATTCGGCGTGATGACGTCGGGCGCTGAGACCCAGCACCAGAGGAATGCGGTGAGAGCGGCATGACGCCATGCAATAAGCTTTGATCTAGTTTAACGTAAAGTAATTTGGATTATAAAATATACATATTTTTATAGTGTATTAAACAATAATACATGAAATAATAAAATATGCTTGTATAAAGCAGCATTGGATATATTTAGTCTTACAATTTGATTGGTAATCATTCTCATGGATGAACTCTAGAATTGAGCATATTGATTTGAAGTAAATCTAATTTATGACGAGTTTTAGGAAATTTGCTAGACCCAGCAAATTCAAATAATTTGCGATTTTATTCACAGAAATCACTCAAAAATGCCCACCATCATTTTACACAAAACACAAGATTGCATTAGCCAAAGAAGGCTCACATGACTTCAGGCCCGGCCACACAGGCTTCTCCATAATGTCTTACAGATATCATGCAACTTGATATAGCACAGACAATCAGGAGGGACTTTCAAAGCCTGTATAAAAGCATCAGCAGGAAATGCAGCAGCTAATTTGTAGTGAATCTTTATAGTAAGAGGACATAACAGCTTAGTAATAGAGATAGAGAGATAGTTTTAAAAGACTGAATAAACATTAAAGATTGTGAATGTAACATGACAGCAGTGACAGCAGCTACCATCCATTTACCTAATGCCATATACAGTCCTGCTTATCGTTATTGGCATCCATGAAGTGTAAGTACATAATGTGGAATATCTCCTGAAAAAAATCTATCAGGTGAAACAGCTATTTTGTACAGAACACTCGTGTTAAATACAAAAGAGCAAATAATAAACAATAATTTAAAACAAAAAACAATGGAAGGGAAAAATAGAAAACCTAAAGCTTGCTGTGACACTAGTGTTGGCACCCTTTACATTAAATTTGTATGGAAACATATTTTGACTGACCTGTGGTAAATCACAAATGAGAATCAGCTGTGATTGTCGGTGCCCATGTGTCATGAATTAGCCAATTAATGACTTTAGTGTTTTAAAAAGCCTCATGGTAGGCCCTGTTCCTTTGCCACATTTGTGAAGACAAAAGAGCTGTCTGAGGACATCAGAACTACTATTATTAGCAAGCACAAGACCTCCAAAGGGTATAAGGCCATCTCCAAAGACCTTGGTATCCCAGTTTCAACAGTGTGCAATATTATGAAGAAGTTTGCTAAGCATATAACCATGAAGAACCTATTGGACATAGGGGAAAGAGGAAAATTGACAAGAGATATCTTTGAAGGATGGTGCAAGTGGTGGAAAAAACACCACGTCAAACATCTAAAGACCTGAAGGCCATCCTGGAACAGTCTGAGGTCATGGTTTCAACAAGTACCATGTGCCACACACTAAACCAAGCAGAGCTTTATGGGTAAAGGCCAAATAAGAAACCATTGCTGGAGAAAATACATAAAAAGGAATGACTGATCTTTGCCAAAGAGTACATTGACAAATCACAATTCTCCTGGCAAATTGTTTTGTGGACAGATGAAACAAAAATAGATCTTTTTAGCAAAGCAAGGCAACATTTTGTTTACAGACGGCGCAACAAAGTTTAGAAGGAAAAGAACACCCTACCAACATCTAAGCATGGTGGAGGATCCATTATGCTGTCGGGTTTCTTTGCTGTGTCTGGTACTGGAGGCCTTGATCGTATCACAGGAATCATGAAATCAGGGAGTTATCAAGAGATTTTAGAGCAAAATATCCTACCCAGTGTAAGAAATCTGCCATTGGAAAAAGAACCATGCAAACATTCAAGAGCTTGAACAAACTGCAAAGGATGATTGGCAGAAAATACCAGCTGAGGAGCGCAAGAAGCTTATTGATGGCTACAAGAAATGTTTGGAGGCTGTCATCAATGCTAAAGGGTGTTCAACCAAGTGTTATTTGAGGTGCTTTTATTGCTGCACATACTGTTTATTCTGTTTCCTCTTTGAAATTGCAATATGTAAGTTCAAAAACAATGTTTTATTGTTGTATTACTTTGGACCTCTAATTAAAAAATCCTGAGGATATAACTATGGTACTTTGGTTACTTTGACATTAATAATAATCTGTTTTACACAGACTGACCAGCAGCACAATACGACCTCCGATAGGTAAACTTTTACCAATCGGCGGTCATTTGAGTTCATGTTTACACAGTCAGACCAAAGCAAGCAATGCACCCTGGGCAATCTATAGTAGCGCATAGGCTGCCATAGTTTTTGGTAATGCAAGTCTTGAGTACACAGGTTGATGCACCGCTGAGAATGATGATCTTTTATACTATAGAAAAGATCATTAAACCCAATGAATTAGCATTTTGCTCGTTCATCGGATGATTTGCAGTCTGTTTACACAGCAAGATAATTGTGAAAAAGAATTCTCGTTCATCACCATATTGCAGTGTTAATGCCCCCTAAGGCTGTGCTTTCATTAAAGTGCTTAAAAAGTGTTCACAGTCCTATGATACCTCAGAGTGTTCTACACATGTCTTCAGGTCAATTGGAGGCTTTGCAGTATTGAGTTTTGTGGTAAATTGACTAGCGGTAAATCAAATTTTGGGGAAAAATTTGACGAAGCTGGCAAATTCAAATTTCAAAAGATAAGCTCATCTGTAATGACCATCTTTCCTACTGTGTTTGTCTTAGTCTTATTTATGTCATTATAATAATAGCATTTTTTGTCCTTGTCAAGATCCAACTTGTCTTGTATTTGCAATTTTTATTTTTAAATTCTAACTACAATTTTTTGAGCACCCCTTTAAAAGGGAGAGAATACCCAGTATGGATGAGTTGTGCAAGAGAGCGTTTATTTGGTTTATTAGGTGAGGGAAGAAGAAGAGTTACATAGTTACATAGGTTGAAAAAAATGTAGATCCATTAAGTTCAATCTTTCTCCATACATTCTCTATCGCTAGATTTTTTATAACCCACAATACCATTTGTTGTGAGAAAAGCATCCAGTCCTTTTGTAAATGCTAATTGGAAATATGCCATTACTACTTTTTGTGGTCGGCATTCCACAGTCTGACTGCTCTAACTGTAAAGAATCCTTTCCTATTTAGCTGCCAGAATTGTCTTTCTCCTATCCATTGTGAGGTGGTCTTTTGAAGGAATAAATCATGTAAAAGTCCTTTATATGTATTCATACAAATGAGATCTCCCCTGAGGAGTCTTTGAGAGGCCTTTTATCCCAAGTAATAATCTAGTTGCCTCCTTTGAACTGACTCTAAATTCTCAATATTCCTTTTAAAATGTGGAGCCCAAAACTGGATCTTATATTCAATATATGGCCACACAAGTAATTTATAGAGGGGTAACAATAGATTTGGATTGTGGGATTTTATCTCTCTTTTTATACATCCTAAAATCTTGTTTGATTTTTCAGCTGCTGCCTGACATTGAGTACTTCTGCTCAGCTTACTTGTAACCAGAATACCCAAGTCCTTCTCCTGTTCTGTAATCCAGGTAATATTTCGATTAAATGTACAGTCCCTGACAAAAGTTATGTCGCTTATCCATGTTATGTAAATCAAAGCTTATAACCTGACGTTAAATTCATCCATTGGTTTTATAAATTACTCTTTTGAAAGTTGAAACCCTCCAAAATTTGGTTTAGGTTAAGAAAATATATTTGCATCAATGCTGAAATATTGATCATTTAATGAACACAGAATGGTCAGATTTTGGCAAGACAAAAGTTTTGTCGCCCACAGAAAGTAATGTGATATTCAAACAAATAATTATCTTAAAATACAAATATATGTTGCATAACATTGGTGAATTAAGTTGTGGTGCTATTAGAGTCATATTTAATATTTTGTGTGACTTCCATGAGCTTGAAGGACTGCATCCATGCGGTTCAACAATGATTCATACAATTTATTAATGAAGTCATCAGGAATAGCACAGAATGCAGTATTACATGCCTCCCAGAGTTCATCTAGATTCCTTGGTTTTGTCTTCAAAGCTTCCTCTTTCATCCTACCCCAAACATACTCAATGATGTTCATGTCTGGTGACTGGGCTGGCCAGTCCTTGAGCACCTTGATCTTTTTTGCCTGGAGGAACTTTGTTCTAGAGATAGATGTATGAGATGGAGCACCATCCTGCTGCAAAATTTTACCCCTTTTATGATTTGGAATGTAAGAGGAAGCTAATACTTCTTGATATTTTAGGCTATTGATATTGCCTTCCACCTTGCAAATGTTTCGCACACCACATACTGAATTTAACCCCAGATCATGATCTTTCCACCACCAAATTTAGCTGTTTTCTGGGTGTATTTTGGATCCATATGGGCTCCAGTAGGTCTCCTGCAGTATTTGCGGTGGCTGTGGTGTAATTCTACTGAAGATGCATCAGAGAAATCCACCTTCTGCCACTTTTCCAGCGTCCATCTGTTTAGCAGGCTGTGGGACTTTGCAAATGCCACACGGTTTTTTATTTGCCTTTTGTTTAGTGCTGGCTTCTGGGCACTGAATCGACCATGGAGGCCATTTCAAGACAGAATCCTACAAACTGTTGTAGTTGACACAGGGACTTGAGGTGACCAGGCCTGTTGGAGCTCAGCTGCAGAGGAACAGGGGCTTGCTTTGGATTTTCTAACCAACAAACGTTCCCCCTGAGCAGTTGTCTTGCGGGGTCTGCCGGACCTGGGCTTGTCAAACCCATCTCCAGTCTCTTCAAATCTTTTTTTAATTCTTTGTACTTGACGCTGAGACACACCAAAGGTGCCAGCCACCTCTGCAGTGGATCTGGTCTTCAGCCTCTTGATAATCAAGGATTTGGTCGCACTCGCAAGGTGTATTTTTGGCATGTTGTCAGAGCTCAAGTTGCAGTTCAAGAGAAGGTCTGGGGTGCAGGGTTTCTTTTTATACACACCCACTAATTAACCGATCATTTACTGAGCACTGGTGAGGATGTAAACTAGGATTGGGTGCATTATATGACCAGGTGACAAAACTTTTGTCTTGCCAAAACCTGACCATTCTGTGTTCATTAAATGATCAATATTTCAGCATTGATGCCAATTTATTTTCTTAACCTAAACCAAATTTGGGAGGGTTTCAGCTTTCAAAAGAGTAATTTATAAAACCAATGGATGAATTTAACGTCAAGTTATAAGCTTTGATTTACATAACATGGATAAGCGACATAACTTTTGTCAGGGACTGTACATGCAGCAATAGGATTACTCCGTCCTAGGTGCATTAGTCTGCATTTATTAACATTAAGGCTATGTGCACACATTGCGTTTTTTAAGCGTTTTTACGCGTTGTAATCGCTTAAAAAAGGTTACAAAACGCATCTCATGCAATCCTATGGGATTATGCATTGCTGTGCTCATGCTGCGTATTATTGCGGAGCGTAATCGCTTAGTGTAAAAATAAGCAGCATGTCCATTCTTTTTGCGTAATTGCGGCGATTACACCGCCATAGGATTGCATTGAAACGCTCACTTTACGCATGTGGCTATGCCCACCATGCGTGAGGTGAGCGCTTCATGTGCACTTTGTACCCAGGGTCTGGAGGAAAGGAGACTCTCCTCCAGGCCCTGGGTACCATATTCCTGTCAAAAATAAAATTAAAATAAAAAATATGGATATACTCACCCTCCGTCAGCCCCTGAGTCTTCCCGCTCCTCAGCGAAGTTGCCGCCAAGTTCCGTTCCCAGGGATGCATTGCGAGAATCACCCCAGATGATGTGACCACGATGTCTCAAAGGTCATTATCGCAATGCATCCCTGGGAACGGAACTTGGCGGCAGCGTTGCTGAGGAGCGGGAAGACTCCGGTTGCCGACGCAGGGCGAGTATATCAATATTTTTTATTTTTTTTATTAATTTTTACTTTACTCATTAGTAAACAGTTGATCACACTTGTCAGCGCTATGCTTGACAAGTGTGACCAACCTGTCAATCACTTTTCCAAGCGATGCTTCAAATCGCTTGGAAAAGCACGAGCATTCTGCAAGCTAAAAACGCTTGCAAAATGCTTGTGTTGTGCGGGAAAACGCATACTAATTACATACCTTATGCGTTTTACCCGTGGTGGGAAGTTGCGCAAATGCTCTGCAAAATTTCGGAGTATTTGCGCAACGTGTGCACATAGCCTAAATCTCATCTGCCAAGTGTTTGCCCATTCAGACATCTTATCCAAATTGTTCTGTAATATTATACTGTTAAGCTCGGTTTTTATTGTCATACATAATTTTGTGTCATACATAGTTTTGTATCATCCTTGTGGTTCCCACTGCTGACTTCATCTCATTCAGAGAATGTGCTATTTAAGACGACCTTTGTGTCCCTTAACCAGGTCCTTACCGATGTGCATAAAGTGTCCCCTGGTCACTGCTTCTGAAGCTTTAGTAAAAGGCTGTTGTCTTGAACAGTATGAGGGTTTTTCCACTTTTTTCCCCACTTTTTTTACTTGGGTGGGCTCTTTTTTCCTGTTGCCCCTATTTTATTTAACTTTGCTTTGAACTAGTCTTTATTTAAAGTGAATCTATCACCAGGGTTGACCCATATGAGATATGGCCACCACCTTTCAGGCCTAATATACTGCTTTCTATAATGCTCTATATCTGCCCCCAAACTGACCTGCAAGACAAGAAAAAGACTTTTTATTATACTCACCGGTGGGACTGTCCAGTCCAAGGGGTGTCACTGGCCTCCCTTCTTCTTGCGCAGGTGTACTTCTCTGCCCTGACGAGGGTAGAGCCAAGTACGGTAGTGTGCAGGCACTTGGAAAGGTAAGAGAGCCCCGTCGCATGCTCACTACAGTACTTTACTCTGCCCTAGTGAGGTCAGAGAAGCACACCTGCATAGAAGCGCTATGCCAGGGAGACTTTGTGGATGACGTAGGGATGCGTCATCCACATGAAGCAAGAGAAGTAGGACGGCATAGCAAGAAGAAGTAAAGCAACGGACCAAGACCAACGACACTCCTCGGGCCCAACCGCCCCGCAAGTGAGTATAATAAAAGGTCTTTTTCTTCTCTTTCAGGTCAGGTTGGTTGCAGATAAACAGCATTATAGAATGCTGTATATCAGGCCTGAAACATGGTCAAACTTAGTGGGAGGTTCCCTTTAAATACTATGATTTTCTTGTAGTGGTTTCAAAATGTGATGTGAACTTCTCACAATGACAAATATCTACACTTATATATGGTATTATCAAGGAAGTAGATATTTTGTTCTGCTAAGTTGATTAGATAATGTGTTATTTCTGGATAATTATATTAGACTTAATGTTAATTTGATTTTTATGGTGCTCGTGACCAAAATTTGCCTTTGTTCCTAAATGTGTGCTCATCAAAAATGTTATTGAAATATTAAAAATACAAAATAAGTAAAACATGAAAATGTGAGCTCCGTGTGGAGTTATTATTTCCTTAATGTTTGTCATTATGATCATGGAATTATATGTTGGTTGAGTACATTATATTAGGAAACTATTATCCATCTACATTCTCCGTATTCATGTCCGTCACCTCGTCCTCCCTCCCCAACATACAGATTTCTGCAGTCGTTCACCAACTTTACTTTCCTGTTGAACTGAACACTGCACAGTTATAAACTACAGAACTTCTCCCTTTACTACTTTATTTTCTGAAAAATTCAGATCCTTTTAATAGTGGCAGCATGCAAGTTCAGTTCATGCTTCAATATTGCAGTTTTGTTGCGGACACTATGATTTAGGGCTGCACCTTTTTATGTGAGGAACAGGAATAGTTGAAGATAATTGTACACCATCCCTTTCTTGCTTGTCTGACTTTACCTGTGATATGTCATTACTATGCTGCACCAGAAGAATAAACTGACGGAAGTTAAAGCTGCCGGATCGGCATGTGTGCAAAGCTGCAGTTCAATCCCGGAAGGGGTTATGATAAGTCTCAGCTGAATCATGTACCTGTCTGTCTTTGCTTGGCTCAGCTAAGCTGACACATCTGACCTGCGGGAAAGACGGGAAGCTGATCTGACAAGGGACACCTGCTTGCCAGTGATGAAGAACTGCCGTAATCTTTTCTCTAGTGCCTATTTGTGCTGAAGTGCATCAATGAAAAATTGGACAGACGTCTGGAGAATATAGATTGTCTAAATGAAAGCGTGAGACGCTCAACAGCAAACGCGCTTTTAATATGGTGCAAATATCATATGTAATGGTAAGAGGACAGTTTTTGTTATGGTCATTGTATCATTTTATGAACAATACTTCATAGTTATTTTTAGGATATCTGACTGCTATCGATCGTGTGCAGCCAGCCATAGGGAGGAAACAAGAAAAAAAGAATTCCAAGACTTAGAATAAAAAATTACTTACTATAGATAGTTCTATCAGGTCTAATGTAATTTTATATGAATGACTATGTATATATTTACTTAATTAAATGTTTTGTCTCAAAAAAAAATCTCTTAATAAGGCCGGGGTCTCACGGCCATAGATTCTGTCATGTGAGTCAATCGGGCTGATTATGCTAACGACACACTCCGATCAGTGTTTAAGCCAAGTGTCATCCTAGTGTGAGCTGATGCTATTGCATGAGAGAATCATATCACAGGTGTGGAGAAGACAGAGAACTTAATTTCCCCATCTTCTTCATTGTCTGTGTCCGTATAAAGATGACATCCGAGTGCAGTCTGATGTTTTACACTCACGCATAGACTTGAATGGGTGCCCATGTCCAACTGGATGCACTCGCAGCATGCTGCAAATTTTTTTTCTCAGGCTGAACTGGCATGAGAAAAAAAGCACGTGTTGGCACTGCCCCATGGTATAACATTGGGTCGAGCGCATTCGCCCGAGTTAAACGCTCATGTCATTGAGCCCTAAGAGTTCTAGCTTGCAAGATGGGAGATTGATCAAATTTCAGATTTTAGGCCGGGGTCACAAGAGCGTATATGCTCTCCTCCGAGAGAATCGGATCCATTATGTAAATGACACTTGGACCAAACTCTGATCATAGTTTGAGCTGAGTGTCAGCTTTCTGTGATCCGATTCTCTCAGATGAGAGAATCGTCTCACAGGTGAATACAAGATTAAGAACAAAACTTCTCCATCTTCTCCATTGTGTGAGTGGTTATTCTACATTACAATATAGGATCTGAGTTTTTCCAGAAACAGAACCATTCTTGTATGTGAAAAGAATAGTATTGCAGTTCCAATAAAAGCAAATGAAGTTAGCTGAAATAGCAGAAATAGCCTGTAGACCAATTTGGCACTGATAAGAAAATGAAAGATTTTTTTTAAGAACAGAAAACTTCATTTAATGAGACCCATTTCCCTTATCTAGTAACCAGCAGAGAATTCGGGGCCCTTCATACCCTTAGGGTACTGTCACACTCAGCGACGCAGCAGCGATCCCGACAACGATACGACCTGGCAGGGATCGTTGCTGCGTCGCTTTGTGGTCGCTGGTGAGATGCCAAACAGTCAGATCTTCCCAACGACGCAGCAACGATCGGCGACCGGTAGCGACCTGTGTAACGATGTGTCTCCTATGTGTCTCAATGCTGAGTCGCTGGCGAGATCGTTGGTAAAAGGTGTCAAACACACCGATGCATGCTACCCAGAGGGATCTCAAGGACCAAAGAAAGGTCCAGGCATTTCTGACACGACCAGTGATCTCACAGCAGGGGCCTGATCGCTGGTAAGTGTCAAACATAGCGAGATCACTGCTGAGATCGCTGTTGCGTCACAAAACTAGTGACTCAGCAGCGATCTCGCTTAGTGTGACGGGGGCTTTAGTCTTATTCTTGGTACCGTAAAGAATCCTTTCTATGCAGATGATGAAATCTATATTTGTATTTGTTCACTATTACATTTGTTCACCTACAGTCATGGACAAAAGTTTTGAGAATGACACAAATATTAATTTTTACAAAGTCTACTGCTTCACTTTTTCTAATGGCAATTTGCATATACTCCAGAATGTTATAAAGAGTGATCAGCTTAACAGCAATTACTTGCAAAGTCAATATTTGGCTAGAAAATGAACTTTATCCCCCAAAACACATTTCAACATCATTGCAGCCCTGCCTTTAAAGGACCAGCTAACCTCTTTTCAGTGATTGCTCCATTAACACAGGTGTGGGTGTTGATGAGGACATGGCTGGAGATCAATCTTTCATGATTAAGTAAGAATGACACCACTGGACACTTTAAAAGGAGGCTGGTGCTTGGCATCATTGTTTCTCTTCTGTTAACCATGGTTATCTCTAAAGAAACACTTGCAGTCATCATTGCAATGCACAAAAATGGCATAACAGGGAAGAGTATCGCAGCTAGAAAGATTGCACCTCAGTCAACAATCTATCGCATCATCAAGAACTTCAAGGAGAGAGGTTCCATTGTTGCCAAAAAGGCTTCAGGGCGCCCAAGAAAGACCAGCAAGCGCCAGGACCGTCTCTTAAAAGTGTTTCAGCTGCGGGATCGGGCTACCAGCAGTGCAGAGCCTAATCAGGAATGGCAGCAGGCAGGTGTGAGTGCATCTGCACGCACTGTGAGGCGGAGACTCTTGGAGCAAGGCCTGGTCTCAAGGAGGGCAGCAAAGAAGCCACTTCTCTCCAGAAAAAACATCATGGACAGACTGATTTTCTGCAAAAGGTACAGGCAGTGGACTGCTGAGGACTGGGGTAAAGTTATTTTCTCTGATGAATCCCCTTTTCGATTGTTTGGGACATCAGGAAAACGCCTCATTCGGAGAAGACAAGGTGAGCGCTACCACCAGTCTTGTCTCATGCCAACTGTTAAGCATCCTGAAACCATTCATGTGTGGGGTTGCTTCTCAGCCAAGGGAATCGGCTCTCTCACAGTTTTGCCTAAAAACACAGCCATGAATAAAGAATGGTACCAGAATGTCCTCCAAGAGCAACTTCTCCCAACCCTCCAAGAGCAGTTTGGCGATCAACAATGCCTTTTCCAGCATGATGGAGCACCTTGCCATAAAGCAAAGGTGATAACTAAATGGCTCAGGGAACAAAACATAGAGATTTTGGGTCCATGGCCTCAGGGTGGATTGATTTAAATCACGCCGATTTAAATCAACGATTTAAATCATGATTTAAATCAAATGATTTTTTTCTATTTAAATCAGATCGATTTAAATCGTGATTTTAATCATGATTTAAATCAAAAGATTTTTTTAATATAAATCACGATTAAAATCTAAAACTTTCAATCATTGTTCAATTAACTCCACACTTCTAGCTTGGTTTCACTTTCTGTAGCTTGGTTTCAGTTTCTTTTTCCATTCAGTTGACATGCACAAACTTGTTGGATAGTCAGTCAGCAGTACTTGGCTGTAGTAACAATCAAACTTCAGAAGTGATCTGCGTGAGCCATGGCAGGTCGTAAGAGAGACCCTATTTGGGTTCATTTTGTTGAGATGCCAGCAGAGCTTGGAAAGAAAGGTGGGAGAGCAAAGTGCAAATACTGTCAAAAGGATATCCAAGGACTTGTTTGCCGTTTGAAATCACATTATGAAAACTGCAACCAGAAGGGAAATGAAGATGTTGATAGTGATACAACTAATGTCAATGAACCCCCACAGCTTCTTATGCACCAGGACCCTAGCACTAGTGGTAAGTCTGGCAATTACAACCTATTTTAACAGACGTTTTACTGGGATGGTTAAAGTCTATGAAAAGAAAAATTTCTAGCACTAGTTCTGGAGTATAGAATTTAAATTTATGTTAAGGCAATATTTCACAGAAGATTAACGTTAAGTAAAAATAAAAGAGTGTGTATACGCCTATTTTTTTTTATTGTAGGCTACAATTCACTTTTGAAGTCTGCCAAATTGACCATTTTTTTAAAAAAACATTTTTAAAACTTTTGTGACATAATTTTTTTCAGTTGCTCTGATATTACTAGTATTACAGCAACTTCACCGGAAACTTGAGTAGCATAACTTTTGAGACAGCCCTTATAGGACGAGGACCATTACATTGTTCAAAAAGTTTGTTTCAAAATATTTTCGTTATATTTCTTCAAATACGCAGTCGAATTATATTTTTAATTACTGTGCTTTCAGGGTCAAATATGGCTTGTGCTGCACGTGACAATCAATATCTGGGTACAACTTCAACAAAGCAGCCCAACAAAAAACTTTGCGTGCAAAGTGTAGAAAAATTCCTCTTAAAAACTACGATGAGCCAGAAAGAACATTTTGATGAATTAATTGCTAAATTCATATTTGCAACCAATTCTTCTTTCCGACTAGTTGAACACCCATTGTTTGTACAAATGATCGAAGGAAGGTACTGCCACACTAAACAACATCGCTAACGGGATCGCTAAAAAACGTCACTATTTAGCGATCCCGTTAGCGATGTTGTTGTGTGCGGCATCTACCAGCGACGTGGCCCCTGCTGAGATCCTGCTGTGATCTCGCTCGTCGTTCTCATCGTTCCGGACCCTATTTTTATCGTCGGCGCCCCGCTGGTAAGTATATATCGCTGAGTGTAGCACCTTTTGTTAGCGATTTAGCGGTACTTTTGTACCGCTAAAGTCGTTAAGGAGATCGCTAACCGCGATAGCGTCCTTAACGACATCGCTAAATTAGGCTGCTACTAGCGATATAGAAACAATCCCGCTAGCGATAGCATTAGTATGCGTCGTTATCGTGATCGCTAGCGGGATTGTTTAGTGTGTGAAAGCCTTGTGACCAGGCTACAAACCACCAAGTAGATTTGATATCTCAGGAAAACATCTTCAGGCTGTATACGACAAAGAAAGAGCGGCTTAAGTCGCAATCACTTGTTCTTCCAGCGAAGATAATAAATGTAGCTACTCAGCTACTGACTGCATCGGCTTCATCGGCAGGAGTAGAGAGATTGTTTTCTTCATTTGGTTTTGTGCACACAACAGTCCGAAACCGCTTAGGAACTGCTAAAGCAGGACAACTAGTTTTCCTATTAAAAGTCCTAAATAAACAGTAGGCTTAAAGGACTTATGTATTCACTGAAGATGTTTGCTTACTTCAAACGTTAGAGATAGGCTATTGTTAAAAAGTACTTACTCTCTGTAGTTCAATTCTGATTGTTTAATAGTGCAAATAAAAATTATTAGGTTTCATAATCATCAACTGTTTTAATATTTTTATTTGTGTAAAATAATTTGATTTGCAAAAAGACAAAGTTTTGCTTGTGTACAACTTGATTAAAAAATCCTATTTAAATCAAAAAAATCCGATTTAAATCAAAAAAATCCGATTTAAATCAAAAAAATCCGATTTTTTTGATTTTTTTAAAAAAATCATGATTTTTATCCACCCTGCATGGCCTGGAAACTCCCCAGATCTTAATCCCATTGAGAACTTGTGGTCAATCATCAAGAGACGGGTGGACAAACAAAAACCTAAAGATTCTGACAAAATGAAAGCATTGATTGTGCAAGAATGGACTGCTATCAGTCAGGATTTGGTCCAGAAGATGATTGAGAGCATGCCAGGGAGAATTGCAGAGGTCCTGAAGAAGAAGGGTCAACACTGCAAGTATTGACTTGCTGCATTAACTCATTCTAACTGTCAATATAAGCTTTTGTTACTCATATGTTTGCAATTATATTTCTGTCTGTGATAAAAACATCTGTCAAACACACATAAAAACCAGAGGGCAGCAGATCATGTGAAAATATAATATTTGTGTCATTCTCAAAACTTTTGGCCATGACTGTACAAAAAAGTTGTCCAAATGAAATAAAGTTGAAGCCTTTCTTCAAATGACCAAGAAATCACAACGCAGAAAAATAATCCATTGCACAAAAGTGTACTCTACACCTAGCTTTACAAATTCAATGGCTTTTTTTGTGTTGAGTTTACATTTTTTATCATTGTATTTTTGTTGTGTTTTTGTTTGAGAACAGCTACATCTGTATCTATCCTAAAACCCAACATCACTGTTTCCCTTTATCTATATGTTCATGTTCAGCTAACCACGCATGAGTTTTGTATATGAACAATGTAATAAGTCACTGCCAGACACAGCTCCTGGAAATCATAAAGATTGGGCACTAAAATTCAACATGCCTGATCCATCTATCCTCCAAATATTACTGTACAGTCATGGCCAAAAGTTTTGAGAATGACACAAATATAAATTTTTACAAAGTCTACTGCTTCACTTTTTCTAATGGCAATTTGCATATACTCCAGAATGTTATAAAGAGTGATCAGCTTAACAGCAATTACCGTATTTTTCGGACTATAAGACGCACCGGACTATAAGATGCACCCAGGTTTTAGAGGTGGAAAATAGGGAAAAATATATTTGAAGCAAAAAATGTGGTAAAATATTTAATAACATACTATTATATGTGGTGTTATTATATATAATAGTATGTTATTATGTTGGAAGCTACGGGTAGGAGATGGTGCTGCGGGACCAGTGTGGTGTCTGTAAACTACTATGTGAAGACGCTGGAGGGTGAGTATAAGGCCGGGGTCACACATGCGAGAAACTCGCACGATTTCGTGTGAGTCTCTCGCATGAACACCCGGCACTGCCGCCGGCACTCAGACTGGATCGTGCGGCTGCATAGAAATACATGCCGCATAGAAATAGAGACAGATGATAGAGACAGAGTTGATAGAGATAGATGATAGAGACAGAGATGATAGAGACAGAGATGATAGAGACAGAGATGATAGAGACAGAGATGATAGAGACAGATGATAGAGACAGAGATGATAGAGACAGAGATGATAGAGACAGAGATGATAGAGACAGAGATGATAGAGACAGATGATAGAGACAGAGATGATAGAGACAGATGATAGAGACAGAGATGATAGAGACAGAGATGATAGAGACAGATATGATAGGGACAGAGATGATAGAGACAGAGATGATAGAGACAGATGATAGAGACATAGATGATAGAGACAGAGATGATAGAGACAGATGATAGAGACAGAGATGATAGAGACAGAGATGACAGAGATGATAGAGACAGATGATAGCGACAGATGATAGAGACAGATGATAGAGACAGAGATGATAGAGACAGATGACAGAGATGATAGAGACAGAGATGATAGAGACAGAGATGATAGAGACAGATTATAGAGACAGAGATGATAGAGACAGAGATGATAGAGACAGATTATAGAGACAGAGATGATAGAGACAGAGATGATAGAGACAGATTATAGAGACAGAGATGATAGAGACAGATGATAGAGACAGAGATGATAGAGACAGAGATGATAGAGACAGATGACAGAGATGATAGAGACAGAGATGATAGAGACAGAGATGATAGAGACAGATTATAGAGACAGAGATGATAGAGACAGAGATGATAGAGACAGATTATAGAGACAGAGATGATAGAGACAGAGATGATAGAGACAGATTATAGAGACAGAGATGATAGAGACAGATGATAGAGACAGAGATGATAGAGACAGAGATGATAGAGACAGAGATGATAGAGACAGATGATACAGAGATGATAGAGACAGAGTTGATAGAAATGTGACACGTATGCGTTTCATGTGCGCATGATGCGCTGCACAAAAAAACGCAAGTGTGAAAGTAGCCTAACCTTTTAATTAATTCTCTGTTGTACAGTGTGTCTGAAGGACCTGTGATGACATCATGAAGAGGCAGGGCTTTGGTCATGTGATGCTCCAGCCCACCCTCTTCATGACCTCATCACAGGTCCTTCACAGGAGCATTCAGCCTCCCATCAGCACAACCCCAGGCTGTCAGGTATGCCAGCTGCTCCTGCTGCCTCCTTCTCCTTCAGACACCGATCTCCCCAGCTGCTGCAGGAATCAGGCGCTGGGGAAACTGTGGCTCTGTGATCTGCTGCTCCCTGCTCACTGCTCAGCTGATAGGTGGGCGGGGAAGCGGCTGATTAATATTCACTGCACTTAAGTAGGGACCAGGGGTTTCCCCAGCGCTTGTTTCCTGCAGCAGAGGGGATATTTTCTTGCCTCCTGCTGATCCCATTACACCGCTGCCCCCTGCCCCCCTCCCCACATGTTACATTCTGACCATAAGACGCACCCACACTTTACTCCAGAATGTTATAAAGAGTGATCAGCTTAACAGCAATTACTTGCAAAGTCAATATTTGGCTAGAAAATGAACTTTATCCCCCAAAACACATTTCAACATCATTGCAGCCCTGCCTTAAAAGGACCAGCTAACCTCTTTTCAGTGATTGCTCCATTAACACAGGTGTGGGTGTTGATGAATACATGGCTGGAGATCAATCTGTCATGATTAAGTAAGAATGACACCACTGGACACTTTAAAAGGAGGCTGGTGCTTGGCATCATTGTTTCTCTTCTGTTAACCATGGTTATCTCTAAAGAAACACGTGCAGTCATCATTGCAATGCACAAAAATGGCATAACAGGGAAGAGTATCGCAGCTAGAAAGATTGCACCTCAGTCAACAATCTATCGCATCATCAAGAACTTCAAGGAGAGAGGTTCCATTGTTGGCAAAAAGGCTCCAGGGCGCCCAAGAAAGACCAGCAAGCGCCAGGACCGTCTCTTAAAAGTGTTTCAGCTACGGGATCGGGCTACCAGCAGTGCAGAGCTTGCTCAGGAATGGCAGCAGGCAGATGTGAGTGCATCTGCACGCACTGTGAGGCGGAGACTCTTGGAGCAAGGCCTGGTCTCAAGGAGGGCAGCAAAGAAGCCACTTCTCTCCAGAAAAAAACATCATGGACAGACTGATATTCTGCAAAACGTACAGGCAGTGGACTGCTGAGGACTGGGGTAAAGTTATTTTCTCTGATGAATCTCCTTTTCGATTGTTTGGGACATCAGGAAAACGCCTCATTCGGAGAAGACAAGGTGAGCGCTACCACCAGTCTTGTCTCATGCCAACTGTTAAGCATCCTGAAACCATTCATGTGTGGGGTTGCTTCTCAGCCAAGGGAATCGGCTCTCTCACAGTCTTGCCTAAAAACACAACCATGAATAAAGAATGGTACCAGAATGTCCTCCAAGAGCAACTTCTCCCAACCCTCCAAGAGCAGTTTGGCGATCAACAATGCCTTTTCCAGCATGATGGAGCACCTTGCCATAAAGCAAAGGTGATAACTAAATGGCTCAGGGAACAAAACATAGAGATTTTGGGTCCATGGCCTGGAAACTCCCCAGATCTTAATCCCATTGAGAACTTGTGGTCAATCATCAAGAGACGGGTGGACAAACAAAAACCTAAAAATTCTGACAAAATGAAAGCATTGATTGTGCAAGAATGGACTGCTATCAGTCAGGATTTGGTCCAGAAGTTGATTGAGAGCATGCCAGGGAGAATTGCAGAGGTCCAGAAGAAGAAGGGTCAACACTGCAAATATTGACTTGCTGCATTAACTCATTCTAACTGTCAATATAAGCTTTTGTTACTCATATGTTTGCAATTATTATATTTCTGTTCGTGATAAAAACATCTGTCAAACACACATAAAAACCAGAGGGCAGCAGATCATGTGAAAATATAATATTTGTGTCATTCTCAAAACTTTTGACCATGGCTGTACATGATCTAACTGAAGTATGAATAAAGCCTTCAGTCATCTTTTTTAATATAAATAATGCAATTGTCATAATATATCTTGGTCCTGCAGTCTACCCATTCTTACATTAGGCCAATAATTTAATCTCATGTCCCTTTTTCTATACAACTTTCTGATTTATTAGATATAACTCAAGGAGAATAGCTTCTGACTTCTGGAATGCATTATACGTTAGAAAAAAACCTTTAGGAATAGGTGCAGGGCCGGCGTCAGCACCCGGCACACCCGGGCCAGTGCCGGGGCCCTGAGCAGGCGGGGGGCCCACTCGCAGTCTGGCACCCCCGCGCGGACAGCGGTGTCAGCGCCGCCACTGGCCCCCCCCCGCCTGCTCAGGGCCCCGGCAGCAGCTGGCAACAATACTTACCTCTCCCGTGCCTCCGCTGCCGCAGCTCCGGGCTCCAGGGGGCGCCGGCGCTTCCTCTCACAGCCGGCCGCTGAATGACGTCATCATTCAGCGGCCGGCTGTGGCACAGAGCGCGGGGACGCTGAACAGGTAAGACGTCTCTGTGTGTGTGTCTCTGTGTGTGTATGTAGTGCGGTGCTTTGTGTGTGTATGTATGTGTGTGTATGTATGTATGTGAGAGAGTGCTTGTGTGCTGTCTGTGTGTGATGATGGGCAGGCATTGCTGATAATGGGGAGGCATTGATGATGGGGAGAAGATGATGATGGGCAGGCATTGCTGATAATGGGGAGGCATTGATGATGGGGAGAAGATGATGATGGGCAGGCATTGCTGATAATGGGGAGGCATTGATGATGATGGGGAGAAGATGATGATAATGGGCAGGCATTGATGATGGGGAGAAGATGATGATGGGCAGACATTGATGATGATGGGGAGGAGATGATGATGGGCAGGCATTGCTGATAATGGGGAGGCATTGATGATGATGGGGAGAAGATGATGATAATGGGCAGGCATTGATGATAATGGGCAGGCATTGATGATGGGGAGAAGATGATGATGATGGGCAGGCAATCATGATGATAATGGGGAGTCTTTCCACAGCGCCCTTTCCTGAGCTGTAACAGTGCAGAACGCAGTACAGCGCAGAGGAGAGCTCCATATTTTGTATGGAGCATTATATGGGGACCAGTATCCTGTATGGAGCATTATATGGGGACCAGTATCCTGTATGGAGCATTATATGGGGACCAGTATCCTGTATGGAGCATTATATTGGGTCCAGTATTCTGTATGGAGCATTATTTTGGGTCCAGTATTCTGTATGGAGCATTATATGGGGGTGACATCCTGCATGGGGTATTATATGGGTGATGAGGGGGAGACTGTGGTGCCCATAATATTGTATGGAGGACTGTACTGTCCGGTCTGTACTGTGCGCTGTGAGGATTTGGCGTTTTTTGAGCTATTGCACAATTTACAATAGATATCACTCATGTAATGGAAGAAGTGAAGTATTTGGCATTGTACTATACCCATATTTCTCTGCCGTATCTGTGCATCATGAATCGTGGTCTGTGTTAAAGGGGCCCACTGAGGCTCTTTCGCCCGGGGCCCATAAAAACCTGGAGCCGGCCCTGAATAGGTGGTTTACTGGTTTCTTGATAATGTTAGGAGGAACCAAAGAAGTGCTGAAGACCCATAAAAAATAACTTTTATTGATATAGTAAAAGTACACTTAATACAAAAAAGGTGCTCAGAGCAAATGAGTGTCAGCAGGGACAAATTGTAAACAGTTAGAGTATAATAGCTAGATATGAAGAAAAGGTGGCCATGTCGTAACCCTGAAGACCCTAGTGCACCCTAGACATACCAAACATAGAAAAACACAGAAAAAAACACACACACATACATAGAAAAACTGTAAAAATACCCCTAGTGGGGAGACAAACTGGTCTCTTGGGAAGTGAATATATAGACAAAATTATCTCGAAGTGCTAAAGTGCTAAATATGACCTATGTAGGGTAGAGCCAGGATCCACAATAACATCAATAACACAATATTAGTTCTTATGCTCTATTATGTGGCTAAAAAAGGAGACTTGAACAGATGAATAAATGGTTAAATAGCAAAGATAGGTTATGAACAAACCTATACGGGTATAATGACAGACATAAGTTCAACAAATTGCCATATATGATAATCCAACAAGACTGTGGTACTTATCAGCCATGAGTAGCTCTTATCCTGATGCATTTTCCCCTTCTTTAGAATACAAGGGTTCATCAGGGCATCCAGGGTTAAGAGCTTCAGTGTCCCCCAGTGGCCGAGATCAATGCTGTGTGTGAATACCCTTGGCTGTTAAGTACTCATAGCTAGGGTTGAGCATTCCGATACTGCAAATATCGGGTATCGGCCGATATTGGCTGTATCGGAATTCCGATTCCGAGTTCCGATATTTTCGTCATATCGGATACCGGAATCGGGATGTCACTGTCACTGTCAGTGTCCGTCTGTCGGGTCTGTCAGGAGTCAGCGGCACTTACCTGGCAGAAGATCTCCGGCGGTCACGGGCTGGACTGCTTCATGGCCGCCATCCTCTTCTCCCCGGCGGTCACATGCAGTTTCTCGCGATAACTGCAGTGACTGCTGGGTAATCCCGGCCGTAAAGCAGTCAGTCCGATGACGTCACCGCCGGGGAAGCAGGTAATCAGCTGTGCTGCGTTGCAATGACAGGCTCTGCCTGTCATTGCGATGTAGCAGAGCTGGATCGTCGTGGGACTGTCGTTATGGACTGCGTCGGACAGGTGGTATACTGTTGGTTTGTTTTTTTTATTTTTTTTACAGGAGATCGATGGCGTCGCAGGAATGAGAGAGTAATAAAAAAAATGAAAACTGTGTTGTCTCTTTTATTTCATTAAAAGACTTTTTTCTTGCTGTGTCTTTTTTTTACACTTTCAAAAACTTTGGGATTAATAATGGATCGGTGTCTTATTGACGCCTCTCCATTATTAACCGGGCTTATTGTCACCGTGCAATCAACGGTGACATTAACCCCTTATTACCCCACTTGCCACCGCTACAGGGCAGTGGGAAGAGCCGGGTAAAGTGCCACAATTGGCACATCTTTTGATGCGCCAAATGTGGGGCTGCTGTAGCCTGGTATTATCAGGCTGTTGAGGGCCAAAATCCATGGGCCTTGACAGTCTTTTATACCAGGCCGCAGCAGTCTGCATTTTACTTGGCTGGTTAACAAAAATAGGGGGACCCTACGCCGTTTTTTTTTCGAGGGGATCCCCTATTTTTGTTAACCAGCCAAGCTAAGCAGACTGCTGTGGCCTGGTATTATCAGGCTTGCAAGGTCCATGGATATTGGATCCTTACCAGCCTGAAAAACCAGGCCTCAGCGGTCTGCTTCATCTGGCTGGTTAACAAAATAGGGGGGACCCCACGCCAATTTTTTTCGAGGGGATCCCCTATTTTTGTTAATCAGCCAAGATATGCAGACTGCTGTGGCCTGGTATTATCAGGCTGGCAAGGTCCATGGATCTTGGCTCCTTAACAGCCTGAAAATCCAGGCCTCAGCGGTCTGCTTCATCTGTGTAATACTATTGTAGGAACTCGAGGATTCTGATAGCGTGGGGCAATGAACAATCAGAGACGGGTTTCTTTGAATGCAAATAATGTATTTGTGAAACAGCAAAACCCCTAAAACAGCAAAACCCTCAAAAACAATATTCAAACAACCCGCCAGTGACATGCAATGAGTCCATATATATATACACAAGTCCAGTCATATGAATCCGGATATATAAGTCCTTGAACCTCTATAGCGAGGGTGGCAAAGTTCCTACGACGGAGTCCTCACACAAATGTGACCACAAGGTAAGTCTGATGCATAGGTTACGTGGCTGGATTTACACACTGCTGGTGTGTGAAGAGTCAGATCCAGGTATGCAGAAAACACAGGGAGGTCCAGGAACAAGTTAATCTCAGTTGTGGCTTAATTCAGTGAAGTCCAACAACAAGTTCATAAGTCAGTAAGGTTCCAGTAATAGTTCCAACAGCTCTCACCAGAGGTAATGCACAAAGGGTTAAACAGCAACAGTTCAGGAAACACAGTTCTTATCAGATGGAGTGAACCAAGGGTTAAATTCCCAAGTCAACAGTTTAGTGACAACACAGTATGTGCAACTTACATATGCAGAGAATGTCCAGAGCCATGGGTAGAAACTGCTGTGGCAGAGAAACACCTGAAGATAACCTGGTTATGCACTTCCCTGGTAAATACACAACGATCTGTGAGGAACAAGCAGCTGGGTTGCAGGGAAACGGAAGCAGAATATTCCAGCAGTGAAGCCAGCACCTGAGCCGGGTTTTAAACAAACGAACAGGAAGTAGGGCACAGAAAACAGCAAACTCCATTTTAACAAAGGGCAAAATCATTGACAAAGTTACCTAGAAACCCGGAATACTGACATTACTCCCCCCCTAAAGACGGCCTCCGGACGGTCCTGGACCAGGCTGTCCGGGTATCTCCGATGAAACTGAGCAATCTTCAGAGGCGCATTGATGTTACTTACTGGTTCCCAAGAATCATTTTCAGGAGAGTAACCTTGCCATCTAACTAGATACTGAAGCCGGTTTCTATGAAGTCTCGAATTAACAATATCCTGTACCACGAATTGTTCTTCGCCATCAACCAACACTGGTGGAGGGGGAGGTACGATACGTCCCTGAAATGTGTTAGGAGAGACTGGTTTTAATAAGGAAACATGAAATACTGGGTGTACCTTTAAAGTCCGTGGGAGCTTCAACCGACAGGCAACAGAGCTCACAATCCCCGTGATCTTGAATGGACCGATGAATTTCTGTCCCAGTTTCTGCGAAGGAACACCCAATTTTAGATTCTTGGTGGAAACCAAACTGAGTCTCCTACCTTATACATAGGTGCTGGTTTCCGGAATCTATCGGCCGACTTTTGTAACGCTCCTGTGCTGTGGTCAGGGAGTCCTTCAAAACTTCAAGATTACGTTGCAACGCCGTCACTCTGTCTTCAACCGCTGGTACCGAAATCGTAACCGGAGACTAGGCAAAATATTTGGATGATAACCCAGGTTGGCAAAAAAAGGCGTTACCTTCGTGGAACTGCTTTGGGAGTTGTTGTACGAAAATTCCGCTAGAGGAAGTAGCTTCAGCCAATCGTCCTGTAAATGACTGACGTAACAGCGTAGATATTGCTCCAAGGTTTGATTTGTCCGTTCGGTCTGCCCGTTGGTCTGAGGATGGTATGCAAAGACAAGCAAACATTAATGTGGAGCGCAGAACAAAATCCTTTCCAAAATCTAGAGGTAAATTGTATTCCCGGTCAGAAATGATGTCATCTGGTACCCCATGCAGCCGGAAAATGTTCTGGATAACTAGATCTACTGTCTCTGTAGTGAGGGAAGACCAGCGCACGGAATGAAATGAGCAGCTTTCGTTTAAACGATCTAACTACCACCAAATAGTATTTTTACCACCAGAGGTGGGTAACTCCACAATAAAGTCCATCGAAATAGACCCCCAAGGGCGAGACGGTAACAGGTAGCGGTTTAAGAAGACCAGTAGGTGAGACACGAGGAACCTTGTACCGGGCACAAACTTCACAAGAGCGGACATAGTCATTCACATCCTTCAAGCAGGTAGGCCACCAAAAAAACGATGTTAACAATTCCTGCGTCTTCTGTACCCCCCTATGACCAGCCAATTTAGAGTCGTGGACCAATCTGAGAACTCGAAGTCTACAGCCTCTGGGACATAAATACATCGATCTCTAAGCCACACACCATCCGAAGGACAAGATTCCACATTGTCAGGTGGAGCTGCAAGAAATACGTCACCCATACCCAGCTTGACCCCCTCCACAACCCCCTTCCCCGGAGCCCCCAAAATTGGCCCCCGACAAGATGGTCTTCGAGGGGGCCCCGGCCGGAATCCACGGTATGGATTCGGGATAAGCGTCGTTTCCCCCATTAGTAAACCCCTGGGGGTTTTAAAATAATAAAATTAAACGGTTCAAGAAAAAACCCCCACCTAGTTGTCGAGGAAAAGGACACCTGGCAGAAAAAAGGAATTTCCAAATTGCGAGGTCCGGAGAATACACCGCGAGTTGCCCCTGCAAATGGTGTCTCCTTCCTTAAAGGCAGAAAATTTGCCAAAAGCCTTATCGGCACATCATATTAGTTTGAGAAGAAAACCCTACAGAAAGAAGGCACACGGGGCAAAAAACCTTTGCCCCCGGTACTTGGGAGGGATAGCCCAACCCCAAGTCAGACGCGTCCCCCCACATAAAAAGGGCTGTGCGGACCGGGGGATGCATCAATATTGGAGCTGTGGTAAAACAACCCTTCAGGCGAAAAAAGGCTTCCCCTGGCTTGCGAAGCCTTTTCAAACTTTTTCCTTTTTGGGAGGAGAGTGATGGGGAACCCAATTTCAAAAAAATTTCGGATAAACCGTCATAAAAGTTAGCAAACCAAAATGAATCGTTGTTCCTAATTTTCCCGGTACGGCCAGTCCAAGTTGCTGGATTTGTGGCCCCCATATTCAACCCGGGGGCGAGATAACTACCCAAAAAAAATTAAATTTCAAAAAAATGGAACTCACTTTTTTGATTTGATGTTAAAAAGATTCTCTCAAATTTAAGTAGGGTTTTTGAATGTTCGTTTTCCCCGTAGGAGTCAGAAAAATTAAGATGTCATCAAGAAATTACCACAATTGGTCAAAAAACCCCCTGAAATGTCTTGGCTAAATTTAAAAAGCGGGGAGGTTACAGATCCGAATGCATCCCCCAAATATTAAAAAGCCCTACCGGCATCTAAAAGCTGTCTTCCATTCGCCCGGGGATCGAGTGTTTTATCCCCCCCAAAGATTAATTTGGTAAATACTTTGGCCTGGCGAATTTTTTCCACAATTTTGGGAAATTTGGGGGGACGGGTATTTTACGAATGGTTCCCCTTTTTTAAAACCCCCGGTAGTCAATGAGGGTCAGGCCATTTTCTTTTTAAAAAGAAATTGGACCCCCCGGGGAAGAAGATGGGGGAAAAAACCCTTGGCTAAATTTCATTATTACTCTCGAAAAGTTTTAAATTTCCCCGGAGCCCAAGGGTAAACAGGCCCCGAAAGGAATCGCGCCCGAAGAATTTAGGGGCAGTCAAGGTTTTGGGGGGGGAATTGACCCCCTTCCCCTTTTATCCAAATGTTAAAAATTCCCTGATAAATCAAGGGAGAGTAGGACCTGAACCTCTTCCAAGTTTGGGTAATGCCCCGTACAGTGGATGAGAGAATGCACTTCGGGAAAAGGGGTTTTTTCCCTTGGTTTCCCCCAAATTTATGTTTTATTTTGTACCGTAACCGGGGGGAATTCCAAAAAAACAGGAAAAGGGGAAGATATTAACAAAAAGAAGTGTTTCTTGTGTTGGGGTTCCCCCTTTTCACCCAGGGCACTGTCTCCGATTATGGTCCAAAATAAGGGGAACCTTCCCCCTTTTTTCCCTATGATTTGGGGAAGCTCTTATTGTTTTATACCATGTTCCTCTCAAAAAGAAAAAACCCCGAAATCCCACCTGCTCCAGGTCTATCTGGGGGAATTGTATCCACTGTTCCCCCCCCTGAATTGTATAGGAAAGAACAAGTGAATTCTCCCTTGTTTTAGGGGAAAAGGCATCGTATTGGGGGAAAAAAAACCCATCTAGATGTAGACTGGTTTCCAAACTTCAGACCCCGTCTGTTTATCATAACCCCTAAACGCCAACACCGTTGGGCCCTAGGCATTTTTTGGGCAAGAAGAAAATGATCATTTTCCCCCAAAAGAAAAATTGCCCCCCCCGGAAACGATTTCGCGGGTTCATTTTTCAGCTCTGCGTGAGTCACCCCCTTGGACCTCCCCCGCCCCCCGCGGGTTTTTGCCTGTGGTTTCCCCGGGGGGAGGGGGAATTGTAAGCGATTTTTGCGGCCCTTTTCTTGTTGCGTTCAGTTAAAGGATATCAATACGTACACAGTGCTGTATAACAATTCAAACCGGGAGACTCGAACGGTAGCTCTCCTTGATTACTTTACAAAAACCTTTTTTTAAAAAGGGAATAAAGCATTGTTTTCCCCCGATGTCCCCCAAAACCCTTTTAATTCGTAACTTTCTTAAAAGACCGTTTCCCCCGGGTAAGGAAAGCAAGGCGATTCAGCGGGGGCACGGGGTTGGGTCGTGAACTTTGCGCCATGGCTGCCAGAAAATTGCCAATTATTTAACGGGTATCAGACTTTCAACCTAGGTTTTTGCCCAACCGTCAGTGAGTCAAAAAAAAAAATACTAGAACTTAGATCTATCAGAGGGTTAAGGGCTTTCATCAAAAAATAATAATTGATTAACAAACCCACAAATTGATTCGGTACCTTAAAACGGAAAATGGGGGAAAATTTGGGCAACGGTGGAGAGGAGGTCAGTAGAAAAGGGTCCGGACCCCTCCTAGAAGTTGATCTTGGAAGCTGACCAAACCCCTTTCTTTGTTTAAAACCGAGATCCAAGTCTTAAAATTTTTTAGGCACCCCCACCTCCTGCTGCAAGGAGGTTAATATGGTGAACGTTTGTCTGCCGTGGCCCCGTCATTGCCCCCAGAATCCTCTTTTTTGGGGTGGAAATCCTGTAATATATTTTAGGAATCGAGGATTCTGTAGGGGGGGGGAAGAACAATCGGAGGGTTTTTTAAAATGCAAAAATGTATTTGGAAAAGCAAAACCCCCCCAAACAGAAAAACCCCCCAAAAAAAATTTTTTCAAACAACCCGCAGTGACATGCAATGATCCATAATAATAAAAGCCTCTATGAACCCGGAAATTAATCCTTGAACCCTTAGCGAGGGTGGAAAGTTCCTACGAGGGAAAAAGTCTCACACAAATGGACCACAAGGTAAGTCTGATGCACAGATAAGGGGGGGGCGGATTTACACATGCTGGTGTGTAAGGGAGATCCGGTATGCAGAAAACACGGGGGTCCAGGAACAATTTAAAATCCATTGTGGTTAATTCGTGAATCCAACAAAGTTCATAATCAAAAAGGTTCCAGTAATATTCCAACGCTCTCCCAGAGGTAAGCCAAAGGGGTTTAAACAGCAACATTCGAAAAAAGTTTTACAGAGGAGTGAACCAAGGGTTAAATTCCCAAGTAACAGTTTTTGACAAACATATTGCAATTTACTATGCAGAGATGTCGAGATGGGTAGAAACGTGTGGAGGGGAAACACCTGAAGAACCTGGTTATCACTTCCCGGTAAATAAAAACGATTGGGGGGAAAAAAGCAGCTGGGTTGGGGAAAAGGAAGCAAATTTCCCCAGCAGTGAAGCCAGCACTAGGGGTTTTAAAAAAACGAACGGAAGTAGGGCACAGAAAACAGCAAACTCCTTTAACAAAGGGCAAATCATTGAAAAGTTCCTGAAAACCCCGGAATATGACAATCGGCGGTTAAAAAATAGGGGGGACCCCACGCCTTTTTTTTTCGAAGGGAAACCCCCCTTTTTTGTTAACATTCCCTTACGTCAGATGGTGCCCCGGCTGACCTAAGGAAAGTGGAAAGCAATAATTAAGCTTTCCACTTCCTCCTGCAGCCAGGGAGGGATTCATTTGGGGGTTTTTGTGGGCTGCAGCATTAGCTGGGGGGGCCCTGAGTAAACAAAACCCCTTTTTAAGGGGTTACCCCGGGGGGACCCGATTGCATCGGATTGGAAAAAAAAAAATTTTTTTTTTTTTTTTTTTTTTATTACGGAAAAGGTTTTTTCAGGTAAAAAAAATAGGGTCAAAAAACTGGTGTTAAATTTATTAAACTTCTTTTTTTTTTAAAGTTTTTGTGTTTATTTTTTTTTCAACAATAGGATTATAATTGTAGTTGTTAATTGACAGCTCCAATTTTTAACCTGGCTTAAAGTCCTTTTTTTTGCAAGGTCATTTAAACCCCTTATTAAACCTTCGCCACCGTACAGGGAAAAGGAAATTAGGGGGGGAAAATGCCGAAAGGGAAAAATTAAAATTTGGATTTGCCTTTCGGGGTGCTGGGGGCAGTTTAATACCGGGGGGGGGGGCCCAAAAAAAAAGGCCCCCCCCTGGGCTATTATTATTGCCCCCACCATGGCTTTTCTGCGGTTTCGAAAATAGGGCGGGGGCCCACCATTTTTTCGTAATTAACCCCTCATATATAAAATTTCTGTATTGAATTTGTGACACATTAAAATATATATTTTATATTTATAGTTCTACCTTCTACATATATAAAAACCCCCTAATTTTTCCGGGGTTTTGAAATAAAACCCCCACATGAATGACACTTGGTGACATGGGTTAACCATGTTTTTTCATGTGTTTGATTCTGATTTGCACAAACAATTACTGAGTGAAGTGTGCAAAATTTACACCTGTAGGGGTTAATTAAAGGTGTAAATTTTTTAGCAAAAAATCCGTTTTTTTTTTTCAAAGAATTTCACCTTTTTTAACCCCTACAGGGTAAATTTTTTCCACATGACTGATGTAATGTTTGTCAATCGTTCAAAAAACTGAAAAGACATGGTTAACCCTTTTTACAAGTGTCATTTTTTGCGGGGCCTGTCTTTTCACGAAGCCGGGGGGTTTAGGCAATGAAACGGGGTTTTCTTTTGGGGTTAAAATTTTTTTATAAGGGGAAAATATTCACAAGACATTTATTTTTATTTTTTAATTTTTTTGTTTTAGTGGAATTTATGTTTGGGGGAAGGTTTTTTTGTTTGCGATATTTTGTCCCATCTTACGGGTTCCCCCATCGATGGGTTCGCCGATATTTTAAGGTTGGCGATACCATTTTCCATTACTTTTGGATATCGGGGGAAATATCGCTCAAAAAATACCATTTATAAATACCCAGTCTTTGGTTTTCTATTGAATTTGTTAACTTATGTCCCTCATTTTACCCCAATTGTTTGAGGGAATTAGAGGGAACTATGATGGCTATTAGGTGCCAATCTGTGTGGGATCACCATCTGCGATTGCTGACTCTATATTTTTAATATATATTTCCCCCCTTTTTTCCTTTCTTCCCTTCAGTTAGTTTTATCTAAACTCCCCGGGGTTAAGGCTCTTTAGATACGTGGGTTCGGAAAATTTTGACCCTTTAAAAATTTTTACTCTTTGTTCATTGCGCCATTTGGAAAAAA
>JARQOD010008072.1:0-36950 GCA_033576555.1 Oophaga sylvatica
CCCCAGGTGTCAGGGAAAAAGCCCAATCCTGAGGATCGCCGCGCAGGAGAGAGATGACAATTTGAACCTGCTGTGCTGCGTTCCCTGAGGACTTAGGTTTTAAGGCAAAAAACAACTTACAGTTATTTTTGAAATTCAGAAATTTAGCTCGATCCCCTAAAAACAAATCTGGCATGGGGATCCTAGGTTCCACAACCGGCAACCCTGCAAGATAGGTAGCAATACTCCGAACTTCAGTGGCAAGCTGATTCACACGGCCAGACAACTGTGCAAACTCCATTGAGAGAAAAAAAAATCCTCAGCACCCAGAGAAAAAGAGGGAAATAAAAAATGCAACAAACAGAAAAAAAAAAAAAATCTCTGACAACTCTGACAACTTTTTTTTTTTCTTTACACTATTTTTCCCTTCTGTGAGTACCATATAATTTTCAGTTGGGCCGGTGATACTGTTATGATTTGGTAGCTGAGGAGAGCAGGCAAAAACGGCAATACACCAGAGAGGTTGGAATCTACTGGATTGCAGTACCCTGACTAACCACCACAACTAAAGGCAGCCGTGGAGCGTACCTACGTTGGTCCTAGATGCCTCGTCACAGCCTGAGAGGCTAACTACACCTAAAGATAGAAAGAGGAAAGCTATCTGCCCCGGAGCAGATCCCCAAAGAACATAGGAAGCCCCCAAACATGTAATGGCGGTTAGACAAGAGGAAATACAGACACAGACAGAAAATAGTATGAGCAAACGTTGGGGCCCAATCTTCCTAGAAAGAAAAGGATAGGAAGGACACTTACTGCAATCCAAAAAACCCTAAAAAAATACCAACTCTACTAATTGCAAAAACACCTGAGATCACACGACCTCTACCACCTAAATTAGTTCTCTGGCGTAACAAAACTAAGCCACAGCCACTGAAAAAACTGGAAAAGGCAAATGAACAAATAACAGTGGCTCAGATAAACTGAGAGGAGCACAAGCCCCCGGAGGGGACCTGGCTGACCTCCACAGAAGTGCAGGAAAAAATGCAAAAAGCAAGCACAAAAATAAAAGCAGAAAATATCTTATCTGTTAGCAGAAGATGCAGGCAAGACTCAGCAAGCTTCCAGGTGAACCAGGAACCAAAGTTGAGACAAGAACAATTGATCACCGGCAACCCTGATGGGAGGGAACCTCCGTTATATAAGACCAGTCTGTAACTCCTGATTGCCAATCTTCACAATCTTCATTGAATGGTTCAGTACTGTTTGTAACCACCAGAGGGAGCTTCTGCTCAGAATTCATTTCTAACACATTCACAACAGGTCTGAGGGTGAAATGCAGAGGAGAAAGACAACTGAACACCAAGTTTAGAACAAAATGTCCTCCAAAATCTGGAAACAAACTGGACTCCTTTGTCAGACACAATGTTCTCCGGAATGCCATGTAACCGAACCACATGCTGAAAGAACAAAGGCACCAACTCGGAGGAGGAAGGCAACTTAGGTAATGGCACAAGATGTATCATCTTGGAAAACCTATCACAGATTACCCAGATAACGGTTATTCTCTGAGAGGCAGGAAGGTCAGAAATAAAATCCATAGAAATATGGGTCCATGGCCTCTTGGGTACAGGTAATGGCATTAACAAACCACTAGAACGAGAGCAATGCTTGGAACGAGAGCAAGTCCCACAGAACTGCACAAAGTCCCTGACGTCACGAGACAAAGTAGGCCACCAAAAGTATCGACTCACCAAGCCTCTGGTACCAAAAATCCCGGATGACCAGCCAACGCGGAACACTGAATCTCAGACATCACACTCTTTTTCCACTGGTCTGGAACAAACAACTTCCCAACAGTGCAGCGCTCAGGTTTATCCTCCTGACACCCTTCCAGAGCCAGTCTCAAATTAGGCAAAATGGTGGAAAGAACCACACCCTCTTTCAAATAACAGCAGGATCAGATAACTCAGTAGAATCTGCAAAGAAACTCCTCAAGAGGGCATCTGCCTTGACATTCTTAGTGCCAGGAAGAAAAGAAACCACAAAATTAAAACGTGTGAAAAACAAGGCCCACCTGGCCTGTTTATGATTAAGTCGCTTGGCTGATTCGAGATAAACCAGGTTCTTATGGTCCGTGAGGACCACCACCTGATGTTTGGCTCCTTCCAGCCAATGTCTCCACTCTTCAAAGGCCCACTTCATGGCCAATAACTCCCGATTACCCACGTCATAATTACATTCAGTTGGAGAAAATTTTCGAGAGAAAAAAGCACAAGGGTTACTCTTAGAGGTCTCTGGATCCCTTTGGGACAAACGGCACCTGCCCCCATCTCAGAGGCATCAACCTCCACCTGAAACGGCAGAGAAACATCAGGCTGCCGTAGAACAGGAGCAGAAATGAATCTCTACTTAAGTTACTGAAATGCAGAAACTGCCTCAGGAGGCCAATTCACCACATCGGAACCCTTTTTGGTCAAATCAGTCAATGGTTTAACAATACCAGAGAAATTACCAATAAATTTATGATAAAAATTGGCAAAACCCAAAAATCTCTGAAGAGCCTTCAATGAAGTAGGTTGAACCCAATCACAGATGGCATGAACCTTGACCGGGTCCATTTCAATAACACTGAAAAATCCAAAAAGAATCATAGGAAGCTTATGAACCATAAAAGTACAAAATTTTATTTAGAATGATCTAAAATGCATACATGGATAAAAAAATCCAAATGGGGCAAATATGCAGAAAAACAGGCTCATGAAACAGGTATGAGCAAAACAGACATGTGTATCATTTTAGCGTAGTATAAGCGTGTATATACCATGTCCAAGCAATATATCGGCTAGGGCAGACCAAAGTCTAAAATACAGCCATAAATATACAAAAAAGGAATATATACATGCGTTTCAAAAATACAAATCAATTACAAAGTCTTAAAGCAGCCCCCCACTAAAACAAGGCTAATGTTGCAATACCAATGTGCTAGAAATGCAGAGTCTGCAGCGTATAGCTATGATATATGCAAAAGTTTGCGCATGATGCACATAAATGGTTAAATAGCTGAATGGCTAAAGTAGCCAATTAAATTGCCAGTGGGAGACCATACCTGATATGAGCCCGGGCACCCCTGACGCGCGTTTCGCGTATAGCTTGTTCACAAGGGAGCGTTACATAGATCTGCTCATTGTTACAACTATTTATAGGACCCGGCGTGTTACAGCCTTCCGCTGACTCACCGCCCGTCGTCCGCACAGCTGAGCGTCACCTGATGCCGAGGCCCATCCCACTGCCCTACGCGTCAGAGCAGGGGAGAGCCAGAGCACAGTGAAGACGCGTTGCCATGCCGACGCCAAACAGGAAGCCAGGTGAAGCGCACATCAGAGTTTGGAGAAAGTGGATTCAGAAATAGAGAATATGCGGCTTAAACTCCAACAAAATTTAACTGCTGCAGAAATAGATACATTCTATAAGGACATAGATTTGCAATCATTGACCTGGGAAAAGGAGATCAAGGAGACGAAGGCCAAAAAATTTCAAAGGGACTTGACAGATTTCAAAAATGGTACTGTATATAGATGGCAACAATCACCCAAAAATGGATATGCCAGTACAAGATCTATATCCCTTTCATCATTATCCTCTAAGGAAGATGAGGATACTCAGCAACGTAGCTATAATTTACGCAGAAACTATGGTAGAAGGAATGATACTCCGAGAAGACATGACAGACGCTTTAATGCCCCCACTAACTCCAAGCTGCAGGTGATTAACCTATCTAAGGTAGAGCTAACTGCATCCCAGATTGAAGTACTCAGCTTAGGTCTGTCATTTTCACCAACTGCTCCTTTTGATTCCTTTGCAGCGATAAAGGACTTAAATCTGTTTGCACGCAAATTAGTCCTTAAAAAATTGCATGAGAAAACCAACACTAGGGAAGAATGGACGGAGCAGGAATTGCAGGCAATAGCTAATTTGGAGGAACTTCAGGATGAGCATGAGGACAATATTGTGGTAGGTAGATTTACACCGCCTATACCTAAGAAATTTCCACCTATGTATTTATATCCCAATATTGAAATCTTTGTTAAATTGGTAACGCAGGGCTTTGAAAATATTTCCAGTAGGGTCACTTGTGATAATCTCACTAAGGACCATAGAACAGCACTTAGGGATTTAAAAAAGCTTAGAGGAGTGACCATCAAGCCTGCGGATAAAGGCGGCAATGTGGTGATCTGGCCGCATGAGGCATATGAAAAGGAAGCCTTTTGCCAGTTGAGGGATGTTAGATGTTATCAGAAGCTTACTTTCAACCCTACTCATAAATTCCAGCGGGAATTGCAGGAGATTTTGGATGAGGCTTTTTCTGAAAATATCATCACTAAGGAGCTGCAGAAACATTTGATACCTGAGTACCCCAAAATGGCGTGTATCTATTTTACCCCAAAAATTCACAAAGACGCGGTTAATCCGCCTGGGCGTCCAATTGTTTCGGGGAATGGCAATCTTTGTGAAACAATCAGCCAATACCTTGACTTCTATCTTAAACCACTGGTAAGTATTTTGCCATCATATGTCAAGGATACGGGAGATATTTTGAAGAAATTGGAGGGAATACCGCTGGATGATGACATGTGGCTAGTTACAATGGACGTTGAATCATTGTACACATCTATTCAACACCAAACGGCCTTGCAGCGGTTGGAACTTTTTTGCAACAATCCAATTATGACTCCATATTTGTTAGCTTTCTTCTCAAGCTCCTTAAATTTGCCCTGGAACATAACTTCTTTACCTTTAAAGGGAACATCTATCTCCAGAGGCAGGGTACCGCAATGGGGGCAGCATACGCGTCATCCTACGCGAATCTCTTTTTGGGTGAATGGGAACAATCTATTTTTTTCAATATCCCATAGTTACTTGAGGGGGCCTATTATGGCTGCTACTTTATGATGTCTGTTAATTGGCAGGCAAATGCAGGACTTCTGGCCTTTTTATATTCTAAATGATACACTCTGAACATTAAATTGACTTGTAATATAGTCAATCCATATAGACTTCCTGGATATATTGTATCTAAAGGCAGTACGGATTCTGGAGACGGATTGTCTTCAGGAAGAGACAGCATAACTCCATTTTGCATGTAGTTCATCACATCCCTTGCCATTGGTGAATGGCATACCAACGGGCAATTTCTGCGGCCAGAAGACTTTGCTCTACGGATGGTAATTTTACTAAACAAGCGCAATTCTGTCTGGCAGATTTGAGGAAAGGAGCTACTCTAAGAGAGCATAAAGAAGGGCTTCACTAGGGCTAGGATGGGCAAAATAGAGATCAGCTAATTGCGGCCTATAAAGAAAGAATAAATAAAGAAACTAAAGTAAGATTTATTTCCACCTACAATCATCAATGGATGAAAATGAGAAATGTGCTAAATCAATACTGGCCGATCCTTCAAATGGACCGTGCCACTGCCAAACACATTTTACCGCGCCCATCTATTACCTATAGACGTTCGCCCAATTTGAAAGATCTGTTGACTCATAGTCACTATGCTGAACCACAGATGGACATCTCCTTTGGATCAAATGGCCCTAAATGGGGATTTTATCCCTGCGGTAAGTGTATAGCCTGCCCAAACATGAAAAGAGCCCTGGATTTTTTATCAAGTGATGGTAAGAGGAAATTTGATATTACACAGCACATCACTTGCGACACTATAGGTGTAATATACTATGCGGTATGTCCGTGTCCTAAAATCTATGTTGGACTTACATCCAGACCCTAAAAATTAGGGTGCGGGAGCACTACCATGACATCTTGAAGGCCTTAGATGATGACGACTGGACCTCCATGAAGCCAGTACCCAGGCATTTCAAAAGGTGCCATGGTTGTGATCCCGCCCTGTTGAGAGTCACGGGTATTGATAAGGTACACATAGATCTGAGGGGAGGAAACTGGAGAAAAACGTTGGCGCAATTAGAGGCCCGCTGGATCTCTAGGATACAATCCGTACAACCTGCAGGCCTGAATGAGGTTTTGAGCTATGCCCCATTCTTGTAGTGTTTTTCTTCTGTTCTTTGTTTGTATTTTAATTATATTTTATATGCATTTTAGATTATATTTACCTATTTGATGCTTTGTTGTCCCGGACTTGGCGGATCCTTTTGATAAAAGATCTACAGCGGTGTCTCCACTCGTGGTCCATGAAGCACTGATAGATGACATCTTTGAGAAGCTTGGAAAGAAGAAGATTTTATTTATTTGCACACGTTCATGGGTGTCTATTATCATTATTAATATATATATTTGAATAGAGTTTACTATAATATCACGTTTTCACCTTATTATTATATTATATATACATTTATTATATATAATTTTACTTCCATAATTGGTCCTGTTTTGTTTGGTTTGGACCACTTAATTATTTTTATTATTGCACTTCTCCCACATTTTTTATGTTATTTTCTTTATTAATGTCACATGTCTGATGTTATACATGCTTTTTCCACTAACATATATGGTGGAACGCATGTACCTCAGTTTAATTGCATTACTTTGTATTATAATTGTTTATCTATTTTCCTCCCCCCCCCCTTTTCTTGCATTCTCCATTGTTTTTATGCTGTGATATGTCTTATATATATTCCTTTATATGTTGTTTTTGGTAAAATTATATTCATTTGTTCGGGCCACATTTGTTATAATATGCCCTACCACCGCTCCTCCTTTCATTTACGCTTCATGCAGGGTCTGCGGCGTTATTTTTTTACAGTAGTTTACCTACCAATGTGCAATCTGTAGATTCCTTGAGGAGCGGTGATGTGCGCTTCACCTGGCTTCCTGTTTGGCGTCGGCATGGCAACGCGTCTTCACTGTGCTCTGGGCTCTCCCCTGCTCTGACGCGTAGGGCAGTGGGATGGGCCTCGGCATCAGGTGACGCTCAGCTGTGCGGACGACGGGCGGTGAGTCAGCGGAAGCGCTGTAACACGCCGGGTCCTATAAATAGTTGTAACAATGAGCAGATCTATGTAACGCTCCCTTGTGAACAAGCTATACGCGAAACGCGCGTCAGGGGTGCCCGGGCTCATATCAGGTATGGTCTCCCACTGGCAATTTAATTGGCTACTTTAGCCATTCAGCTATTTAACCATTTATGTGCATCATGCGCAAACTTTTGCATATATCATAGCTATACGCTGCAGACTCTGCATTTCTAGCACATTGGTATTGCAACATTAGCCTTGTTTTAGTGGGGGGCTGCTTTAAGACTTTGTAATTGATTTGTATTTTTGAAACGCATGTATATATTCCTTTTTTGTATATTTATGGCTGTATTTTAGACTTTGGTCTGCCCTAGCCAATATATTGCTTGGACATGGTATATACACGCTTATACTACGCTAAAATGATACACATGTCTGTTTTGCTCATACCTGTTTCATGAGCCTGTTTTTCTGCATATTTGCCCCCATTTGGATTTTTTTATCCATGTATGCATTTTAGATCATTCTAAATAAAATTTTGTACTTTTATGGTTCATAAGCTTCCTATGATTCTTTTTGGATTTTTCAGTGTTTTTTGGAAGTAACATATAATCTAGACAATACACTTATTGTGCCATTTCAATAACAGACAGAGACATAATGAATCCCAGAAATTAGATCTTCTGTACGCCAAAAAGACACTTTGATCCCTTCACATACAGTGCATTCTCTCTCAAAATCTGGAACACAGTCCGAACATGTTTCACATGAGAGTCCCAGTCATTGGAAAAAATCAAGATATCATCCAAATAAACAATCAGAAATTTATCCACAAATCCCTAAAAATATCATTCATGAAGGATTGGAAGATGGAATTGGCATTAGTAAGCCCAAAAGGCATCACTAGGTACTCAAAATGCCCCTCTGGGGTATTAAACGCCATCTTCCATTCATCCCCATGCTTAATGCGAATAAGGTTATACGCCCCCCTGAGGTCAAGCTTGGTAAACCAACTAGCACTTTTCACTCTGGAAAATAGATCAGAAATCAAAGGTAACGGATATTGATATTTAACAGTGATCTTATTCAGGAGGCGATAATCAATACACGGCCTCAATGAACCATCCTTTTTGGCCACAAAGAAAAAAAACGGCGGCCAAGGGTGAAGAGTATGGTCTGATATGACCCTTCTCCAATGACTCCTTGATATAAGATAGCATAGCATCGTGTTCAGGTACAGATAAATTAAAAAGGGGACCTTTAGGAAATTTACCACCAGGCACTAATTCAATAGTGCAATCATAGCTCCTGTGAGGGGGCAAGGATGCAGATTTACTTTCACTAAACACATCAGAAAAATCAGTCAAAAAGTCAGGGACATCCTGAGACTGGGGAGAGGCAGAAAAAACAGAAGTGTCAGTATTAAAACATTGGCAGCCCCAACTGGTCACAGACACAGATTTCCAATCCAAAACAGGATTATGAGACTGTAACCAAGGGAAACCTAGTACAATAATGTCATGCAGGTTATGCAGCACCAAAAATTTGCAACTCTCCTGATGATCAGGCTCAACCCTCATTATCACCTGAGTAGAGAACTGGGGTTTATTCTCAGCCAAAGGGGTAGAATCAATCCCCAGTAGGGGAATAGACTTCCGTAGGGGTATCAAGGGAAACCCACAATGTTTAGCAAAATCAAAATCCATCAGGTTAATAGCTGCTCCCGAATAGGGTTGAGCGATACTTTCCGATATCCAAAAGTATCGGAATCGGAATGGTATCGCCGATATCCAAAAAATATCGGCGATACCCGATACCGATACCGGAAATCCAATGTAAGTCTATGGGAACAAAATATCGGAATTAAAAAAACCCCATTCTTGCCTTGTTGGTTAATTGTACATGAAGGAAAACAACAAAGAGTAATGTACAATGTATTGTGGAAGGTTGAGGAGACATTAAAGGCATAGATGTTTAACCCAATCAAATGGAATAGCATAAATATTTTTTTTTTTAAAGATGTTCGGATTGACGAAGAAATTGACAATGTTGTTAACGTTTTTTCTATTTTGGCAAATATGTATATTTCACAACTTCCATGCTCTTCACCTTTTTAACTTTTCACACACTTTCTCCTTCATAATCTTCAGCAGCATCATCTTTTTCATCAAATTATTCTTCATCTTCACCTTCTTTATCTTCTTCTTAAACTTCTTGCTATTCATCTTTTTGTTAACATTACTCAGATTCTTCTTATTAAACTATTATTCTTATTCATATTGTACTTCATCTTCTTCATCATATTCTTATTTGTGACAGAGAATCCTGTACTTGTAATCTGTCAAAGTATGAATTTTTCATCCTTCCATTCTTGCTGTCACAAAAGATTTAAATTACAACAGTATTTGTCCGTGTTCAGTTTAGCCTGCAGCAGCAGGCATTTTCCAGGGGCACCACGAGGAGGAACGGACTCACCCCCATACACTGCTTAGTCTTCTTCTGCTTAGAATTTAGAGCATATATTTTGCTCTTCATTTTCGTCTTATACTTCATGTTCTTCTGCTTTTTGATCTTCTGCTTATTGTTCTTAAGTCTCTTGTTCTGTATCTTGTAGTTTGTCTTAACCTTCTTAGTCCTGTTTGGTAATCTTTTATTTCTTCTTTGTGATGGTGTTTAGGCTGGTTGGCTTGATGCTCGTCGTCCTTGTGGTCGTCATCTTCTTCGGGTGGTCATCAGGGTCGTCGTCTTCATTGTTGGAGATCCAGAGTGATTACCCAAAAAAGCATTGAAAAAATCTTCAATTTGTAAATGTTGCAGAAGGTACAAGAGTCAATGCAAGTAATGAGGACCAGCTGACTGTGCTGGAACCCGGAGGGGCAGCAGAAGGAAAAGAGCCAATGGCACAACCGAGGACCAGCTGACGTTACTGGGACACGGTTACTAAGCAGGAGGTACCTGTGCTCCAAAGCACTACCAAGGACCAGCAGACATTGCTGGAACTCGGATACCGAGATGGAGGCACCTAGGCCAAAGGCACTGCGGAGAACCAGCTGACGGTACTGGAACCTGTTATGTTTCGGTAGCTGAGGAGTGCAGGTAAAAAAGGCAATACACCAGAGCAGTTGGAATCTATGAGATTGCAGTACCCTGACTAACCACCGCAACTAGAGGCAGCCGTGGAGCGTTCCTACGTTGGTCCTAGACGCCTCGTCACAGCCTGAGAAACTAACTACACCTAAAGATAGAAATAGGAAAGCTATCTGCCCCGGAGCAGAACCCCAAAGATAATAGAAAGCCCCCAAACATGTAATGGCGGTTAGACAAGAGGAAATACTGACACAGAAAGAAAATAGTATGAGCAAACGCTGGGGCCCAAACTATCTAAATAGAAAAGGACAGGAAGGGTACTTACTGCAATCCCAGAAAACCCTGAAAAACACCAACTCTACTAATTTCAAAATCACCTGAGATCACACGACCTCTACCACCTAAATTAGTTCTCTGGTGTAAGAAAATCAAAACAGCAGCCACTGAAAAAACTGGAAAAAGCAAAAGAACAAAACTCAGTGGCTGAACTAAACTGAGAGGGCAGAAGCCCCCGGAGGGGACCCTGAAGGCCCCCAAAGAAGTGCAGGACAAAATGCAAAAATATAGCAAAAACACAAAATAAGAAATTGTCTTATCTGATAGCAGGAGATGCAGACACGACACAGCAGGCTACAAGGGAAACTGGAAAGAAGGATTCAGACCAGAACAATTGATCACCGGCAACCCTGATGGGAAAATGACTCCCTTATATAAGACCAATCAGTAACACCTGATTCCCAGTCCTCACAATCCTCACTAGTACCGCTTGTAACCACCAGAGGGAGCCTCTGCTCAGAACTCATCTCAAACCCATTCACAACAGTACCCCCCCTTGAGGAGGGGTCACCGAACCCTCATTTGAGCAACAAGGTCGGTCAGGATGAGTTCTATGATACGCACGGATAAGTCTCCTAGCATGGATGTCCGAAGCAAACACCCAAGAATTGTCTTCCTGACCATAACCTCTCCATTTAACCAAATACTGGAGTCTTCGTCTAGAAAAACGAGAATCCAATATTTTCTCAACCACATACTCCAGATTGCCCTCAACCAAAACAGGGTCAGGAGGCACAGCAGCAGGAACCACTGGCTCAACAAACCTCTTCAACAAGGACTTGTGGAACACGTTATGGATCTTAAATGTCCCTGGAAGAAGCAAACGAAAAGAAACAGGATTAATAATCTCCATGATCTTATAAGGTCCAATGAACCAAGGCTTAAATTTAGGAGATGCTACTCTCATAGGAATATTCTTTGAGGACAACCAGACCAAGTCCCCCACTTTAAACCGAGGACCATCAGTCCTATGCCGGTTAGCAAACCGCTGGGCCTTCTCCTGAGAGAGGGACAACCTCTCCACTACCTGGTCCCAAATCTGCTGCATACGCTCAACAACAGAGTCAACACCTGGACAGACAGAAGCCTCCGTCTGTCCTGAAGAAAATCGAGGGTGAAACCCAGAATTACAGAAAAACGGAGACATCAAAGTGGCAGAGCTAGCCCTATTATTAAGAGCAAACTCAGCCAAAGGCAAAAAAGAGACCCAGTCATCCTGATCAGCAGACACAAAGCATCTTAGATAAGTCTCCAATGTCTGGTTTGTTCTCTCAGTTTGACCATTGGTCTGAGGATGAAATGCCGAGGAGAAAGACAATTGAACACCCAGTTTAGAACAAAAAGTCCTCCAAAATCTGGAAACAAACTGGACTCCTCTGTCAGACACAATGTTCTCAGGAATGCCGTGTAAACGAACCACGTGCTGAAGGAACAACGGCACCAATTCAGAGGAGGAAGGCAACTTAGGTAATGGCACAAGATGTATCATTTTGGAAAACCTATCACAAATTACCCAGATGGTGGTCATTCTCTGAGAAACAGGAAGATCGGAAATGAAATCCATAGAGATATGGGTCCATGGTCTCTTGGGCACAGGCAATGGCATCAACAAACCACTAGAGCGAGAGCAAGGCTTGGAGCGAGAGCAAGTCCCGCAGGACTGCACAAATTCCCTGACATCGCGAGACAAGGTAGGCCACCAAAAGGACCGACTAACCAAGTCTCTGGTACCAAAAATTCCGGGATGCCCAGCCAATGCGGAACAATGAATCTCAGACATCACACTCTTTTTCCATTGGTCCGGGACAAACAATTTTCCAACAGGGCAGCGCTCGGGCCTATCCTCCTGACACCCCTCCAGAGCAAGTCTCAAATTGGGCGAGATGGCGGAAAGAACTACACCCTCCTTCAAAATAACAGAGGGATCAGATAGCTCAGGAGAGTCCGCAAGGAAACTCCTCGAGAGGGCATCCGCCTTAACATTCTTAGTGCCAGGAAGAAAGGAACCACAAAATTAAAACGTGTGAAAAACAAGGCCCACCTGGCCTGTCTAGGATTGAGTCGCTTGGCAGATTCCAGATAGACCAGATTCTTATGGTCCGTAAGGACCACCACCTGATGTTTGGCTCCCTCCAGCCAATGTCTCCACTCTTCAAAAGCCCACTTCATGGCCAATAACTCCCGATTACCCACGTCATAATTACGTTCAGTAGGAGAAAATTTTCGAGAGAAAAAGGCACAAGGGTTACTTTTAGAGGTCTCTGGATCTTTTTGGGACAAAACGGCACCTGCCCCAATTTCAGAGGCATCAACCTCCACCTGAAATGGCAGAGAAACATCAGGCTGCCGTAGAACAGGAGCAGAAGTGAATCTCTGCTTAAGTTCCTGAAACGCAGAAACTGCCTCAGGAGGCCAATTCACCACATCAGAACCCTTTCTGGTCAAATCAGTTAATGGTTTAACAATAACCGAGAAATTACCAATAAATTTACGATAAAAATTGGCAAAACCCAAAAATCTCTGAAGAGCCTTTAATGAAGTAGGTTGGACCCAATCACAGATGGCCTGAACCTTGACCGGGTCCATTTCAATAACAGATGGGGACAAAATGAATCCCTGAAATGAGATCTTCTGTACGCCAAAAAGACACTTTGATCCCTTCACATACAGAGCATTCTCTCTCAAAATCTGGAATACAGTTCGAACATGTTTCACATGAGAGTCCCAGTCATTAGAAAAAATCAAGATATCATCCAAATAAACAATCAGAAACTTGTCCACAAAATCCCTGAAAATGTCATTCATGAAGGACTGGAAGACAGAAGGAGCATTAGTGAGCCCAAAGGGCATCACAAGGTACTCAAAATGCCCTTCAGGGGTGTTAAATGCCGTCTTCCATTCATCCCCGTGCTTAATGCGAATAAGGTTATACGCCCCCCTGAGGTCAAGCTTGGTAAACCAAGTAGCGTTTTTCACCCTGGAAAACAGGTCAGAAATCAAGGGTAACGGGTATTGATATTTCACAGTAATATTGTTCAAGAGACGATAATCAATACACGGCCTTAATGAACCATCTTTTTTGGCCACAAAGAAAAAACCGGCACCTAAGGGTGAAGAGGATGGTCTGATATGACCCTTCTCCAATGATTCCTTGATATAAGACCGCATAGCGTCATGTTCAGGTACAGACAAGTTAAAAAGGCGACCTTTAGGGAATTTACTACCCGGCACTAAATCAATAGCGCAGTCATAGCTCCTATGGGGAGGCAAGGATGCAGATTTACTTTCGCTAAACACATCAGAAAAATCAAACAAAAAGTCAGGAACATCCTCAGCCTGGGGGGAGGCAGAAAAAACAGGAGTGTTGGTATTAACACATTGGCAGCCCCAACTGGTTACAGACACAGATTTCCAATCCAAAACAGGATTATGAGACTGTAACCAAGGGAAACCCAGCACTATAATGTCATGCAGATTATATAGAACCAAAAATTTGCAGCACTCCTGGTGATCAGGTTCAACCCTCATTATCACCTGAGTAGAAAACTGGGGTTTATTCTCAGCCAAAGGGGTAGAATCGATCCCCAGTAAAGGAATAGACTTCTGTAGGGGTATCAATGGAAATCCACAGCAAAATCATAATCCATCAGGTTAATAGCTGCTCCAGAATCAACGAAAGCCTGAGCAGAAAATGAGGACAGAGAGCATATCAGAGTGACAGTTAATAAAAACTTAGTCTGAACACTACCCAAGACAACTGAGCGTGCAAAATGTCTTCCCCGCTTAGGGCAGACTGAAATAGCATGAGAGGCATCACCACAGTAGAAACATAACCTATTGCGCTTTCGAAACTCATGACGCTGTGCCCCAGACACCACTCCATCACACTGCATGGGCTCAGCAGCTGGCTCACAAGGCAACACCACTCCACGCATACTTCTCCGCTCACGCAAACGTCTGTCAATTTGAATCGCTAATGACATAGAATCATTGAGACCAGAGGGGACAGGTAATCCCACCATAACATCCTTTACATTATCCGACAAACCCTTCCGGAAAAGGGCCGCCAAAGCGTCGTCATTCCACTTGGTCAGGACTGCCCACCTACAGAATCTCTGACAGTATAACTCAGCGTCATCAAGCCCCTGATTTAATGCCAACAAGGCTTTTTCAGCTTGATCAGTGACATTAGGCTCATCGTACAATAACCCCAAGGCCTGAAAAAACGCATCAACATCACTCAAAACAGGATCCCCAGGTGTCAGGGAAAAAGCCCAATCCTGAGGATCGCCGCGCAGGAGAGAGATGATAATTTGAACCTGCTGCGCTGCGTTTCCTGAGGACTTAGATTTTAAGGCAAGAAACAATTTACAATTATTTTTGAAATTCTGAAACTTAGCTCGATCCCCTAAAAACAAATCTGGCATGGGGATCCTAGGTTCCACAACAGGCAACCCAGCAAGATAGATAGCAATACTCCGAACCTCAGTGGCAAGCTGATCCACACGGCCAGACAACTGTGCAAACTCCATTGGGAGAAAAGATCCTCCCCAGCACCCAGAGATACAGAGGGAAAAAAAAAAAAAAATGCAACAAACAGAAAAATATCTCTGACAACTTTTCTTCCTTCAAAATATTTTTTCCCTTCTGTGAGTACCATACAATTTTCAGGCCGGTGATACTGTTATGTTTCGGTAGCTGAGGAGTGCAGGTAAAAAAGGCAATACACCAGAGCAGTTGGAATCTATGAGATTGCAGTACCCTGACTAACCACCGCAACTAGGGCAGCCGTGGAGCGTTCCTACGTTGGTCCTAGACGCCTCGTCACAGCCTGAGAAACTAACTACACCTAAAGATAGAAATAGGAAAGCTATCTGCCCCGGAGCAGAACCCCAAAGATAATAGAAAGCCCCCAAACATGTAATGGCGGTTAGACAAGAGGAAATACTGACACAGAAAGAAAATAGTATGAGCAAACGCTGGGGCCCAAACTATCTAAATAGAAAAGGACAGGAAGGGTACTTACTGCAATCCCAGAAAACCCTGAAAAACACCAACTCTACTAATTTCAAAATCACCTGAGATCACACGACCTCTACCACCTAAATTAGTTCTCTGGTGTAAGAAAATCAAAACAGCAGCCACTGAAAAAACTGGAAAAAGCAAAAGAACAAAACTCAGTGGCTGAACTAAACTGAGAGGGCAGAAGCCTGAACCCTGAAGGCCCCCAAAGAAGTGCAGGACAAAATGCAAAAATATAGCAAAAACACAAAATAAGAAATTGTCTTATCTGATAGCAGGAGATGCAGACACGACACAGCAGGCTACAAGGGAAACTGGAAAGAAGGATTCAGACCAGAACAATTGATCACCGGCAACCCTGATGGGAAAATGACTCCCTTATATAAGACCAATCAGTAACACCTGATTCCCAGTCCTCACAATCCTCACTAGTACCGCTTGTAACCACCAGAGGGAGCCTCTGCTCAGAACTCATCTCAAACCCATTCACAACAGGAACCCGGACGGGTAGCAGAAGGTACAAGAGCCAATCCAAGTAACGAGGACCAGCTGACTGTGCTGGAACCCGGAGGGGCAGCAGAAGGAAAAGAGCCAATCGCACAACCGAGGACCAGCTGACGTTACTGGGACACGGTTACTAAGCAGGAGGTACCTGTGCTCCAAAGCACTACCAAGGACCAGCAGACATTGCTGGAACTCGGATACCGAGATGGAGGCACCTAGGCCAAAGGCACTGGGAGAACCAGCTGACGGTACTGGAACCCGGACGGGTAGCAGAAGGTACCCATGGAAATTTAAGATGACAGGCCGCGAGCCGGCCGCAGTTACCGAATCCCACAGTACTACAGTGGGTGATTGTCCTATTGTCACAACGGAAACAGCCTTTATTTGCATATCCCGCAGCACACATAGGAAGCACCTAAACTCCAAGCACCATAGAGTCGGCTAACCCGACCGCAACACGACAGGACAACTTATTGGAGGCTAAGTGACGTTTACACTGACAGGAAACAGATGGCGTGCTGTAACCAGTCTGGGCAGGAGTGAGTACCCGTGCCAATGACACTTCCGAGCAACAACTGGCGGTGTTGAAGCCCAGGGATGAGAAGACAACAGGGTGGAGGCAGCAGGACTTTTTGCCGTACACACAGCAGGGAACAGCTGACATTACTGAACCCCAGTAACACAGGAGCAAGTGTTCACTGTGCTAACAGCACTTCCGAGCAACAACTGGCGGTGTTGTAGCCCAGGGATGAGAAGAGAACATGGTGGAGGCAGCAGGACTTTTTGCCGTACACACAGCAGGGGAACAGCTGACATTACTGAACCCCAGTAACACAGGAGCAAGTGTAGACTGTGCTAACAGCACTTCCGAGCAACAACTGGCGGTGTTGTAGCCCAGGGATGAGAAGAGAACATGGTGGAGGCAGCAGGACTTTTTGCCGTACACACAGCAGGGGAACAGCTGACATTACTGAACCCCAGTAACACAGGAGCAAGTGTAGACTGTGCTAACAGCACTTCCGAGCAACAACTGGCGGTGTTGTAGCCCAGGGATGAGAAGAGAACATGGTGGAAGCAGCAGGACTTTTTGCCGTACACACAGCAGGGGAAACAGCTGACATTACTGAACCCCAGTAACACAGGAGCAAGTGTAGACTGTGCTAACAGCACTTCCGAGCAACAACTGGCGGTGTTGTAGCCCAGGGATGAGAAGAGAACATGGTGGAGGCAGCAGGACTTTTTGCCGTTCACACAGCAGGGAACAGCTGACATTACTGAACCCCAGTAACACAGGAGCAAGTATTCACTGTGCTAACAGCACTTCCGAGCAACAACTGGCGGTGTTGTAGCCCAGGGATGAGAAGAGAACATGGTGGAGCAGCAGGACTTTTTGCCGTACACACAGCAGGGGAACAGCTGACATTACTGAACCCCAGTAACACAGGAGCAAGTGTAGACTGTGCTAACAGCACTTCCGAGCAACAACTGGCGGTGTTGTAGCCCAGGGATGAGAAGAGAACAGGGTGGAGGCAGCAGGACTTTTGCCGTACACACAGCAGGGGAACAGCTGACATTACTGAACCCCAGTAACACAGGAGCAAGTGTAGACTGTGCTAACAGCACTTCCGAGCAACAACTGGCGGTGTTGTAGCCCAGGGATGAGAAGAGAACATGGTGGAGGCAGCAGGACTTTTTGCCGTTCACACAGCAGGGGAACAGCTGACATTACTGAACCCCAGTAACACAGGAGCAAGTGTTCACTGTGCTAACAGCACTTCCGAGCAACAACTGGCAGTGTTGTAGCCCAGGGATGAGAAGAGAACATGGTGGAGGCAGCAGGACTTTTTGCCGTACACACAGCAGGGGAACAGCTGACATTACTGAACCCCAGTAACACAGGAGCAAGTGTTCACTGTGCTAACAGCACTTCCGAGCAACGACTGGCGGTGTTGTAGCCCAGGGATGAGAAGAGAACATGGTGGAGGCAGCAGGACTTTTTGCCGTTCACACAGCAGGGGAACAGCTGACATTACTGAACCCCAGTAACACAGGAGCAAGTGTTCACTGTGCTAACAGCACTTCCGAGCAACAACTGGCGGTGTTGTAGCCCAGGGATGAGAAGAGAACATGGTGGAGGCAGCAGGACTTTTTGCCGTACACACAGCAGGGGAACAGCTGACATTACTGAACCCCAGTAACACAGGAGCAAGTGTAGACTGTGCTAACAGCACTTCCGAGCAACAACTGGCGGTGTTGTAGCCCAGGGATGAGAAGAGAACATGGTGGAGGCAGCAGGACTTTTTGCCGTTCACACAGCAGGGAACAGCTGACATTACTGAACCCCAGTAACACAGGAGCAAGTGTAGACTGTGCTAACAGCACTTCTGAGCAACAACTGGCGGTGTTGTAGCCCAGGGATGAGAAGAGAACATGGTGGAGGCAGCAGGACTTTTTGCCGTACACACAGCAGGGGAACAGCTGACATTACTGAACCCCAGTAACACAGGAGCAAGTGTTCACTGTGCTAACAGCACTTCCGAGCAACGAACTGGCGGTGTTGTAGCCCAGGGATGAGAAGAGAACATGGTGGAGGCAGCAGGACTTTTTGCCGTTCACACAGCAGGGGAACAGCTGACATTACTGAACCCCAGTAACACAGGAGCAAGTGTAGACTGTGCTAACAGCACTTCCGAGCAACAACTGGCGGTGTTGTAGCCCAGGGTCAAGGAGGATGTTTAAATACTATATCAAGTATTTTCCTTGTTACGTGTCAATTAAAAATGTCTATACTCCAAACAAGAGAAATATAAACTTTAGTACCATAAGATGATGATTTAACTTAAAAAAATATATGTAAATTAATAATTTACAAACATAAACGCATACATTAACATGTTGAAAAGCAATGCAAACCACAATTAAAATAGGTTAAATAATCTGCTATACGGTTTAAAATAAAAGCATATAAGTACACATCAGAATCCATTAATGATGGGTAAGTAACAGTATGTACACCATTTTTATTGTGTAGACAATGAATGGCTGACTTAAAAACATAATCAGCATTACAAGTTTTCTTTGACATTCATAAAACTTTACATTTGGTGAATAATATCACTAAAATTTTTAAAAAATATCTAAAATTTCCATCATGTAATACTGATAATATGTGCCAATCATTTATATTAACAAAACAAAAATTTAAAAAGTGCATAGTGCAGAGTGAAAACAGATATTTATGCCTGACTGTGGACTTGCAAGCATGACAACGGATAGATAAGGTATATATAGATGAGACTGCATAGCCACAGATGGTGAATGGCGATGTAATACTGTACCTCAATAAAGTGTGCGTTACTACTACATCCTTTTTTTTATCTAGCTTTATAAAAGGTTACGTGCATGTATGGTTGCGCCTTTGTTTGGACGCACAGACTGGCTTCCTGCTGTGACGCGTTGGGTATTGGAGCGTCTGTACGTCTTATGACGCAGACTAACATTCACGGTGCGCATCGTTCATCATCGCAAGCGTACCGACAACACAAAGGCGTTGTCATGACTGCTTTACTCAGTAAACATGCACCTATGATGAAACATACACGCATGTGCCCTATTACATAACAAGCTACAAGAAAAACGAGTGTGAGGTGTGACACAGCTGTTTTGTTAAGGTACAGTATTATATCGACATTGTACAGATGTCGCTATTCAGTCTGATAAATATATATCATTCACGTATTCTATCAGTTGTCGTTCTTTCAGCACCACTTACAGGTATATATTTTGCTATTGTGACTATGCACTATTGACTTTACCAAGGTAATGCATGATTTTTGTTAGCGATTATCATGTTTACATGAAGGACCTTTATGATATGGGCTGTTAACTTTCTAATCAAATATGTATTTTTTAAAATGACACAAATATAAGTAATGTTGAAGAGGACTATTCCTACATGCATTGTTTGCACAATATTACAGGTGTACATCACGTCCCTTAATCAACATTGGATTATTATATTTACTTGTATGCTTTTATTTCAAAGGCAAGAACACTGAAGTATAACCTTCGCACTGCAGCAGTTGTCAAAGTTCAACCCACATTATGCACTTCCAACATTGCAGCATTTGAGTCATCATGATGTGAGTTGGATTTGTCTAAGCTATGGAGTGACAAGGTTGACCATCAGTATCCTATAGCATAAGTAGGCTTTTGTGTTTGCATTTGTTTTCGACATGTGCATATCTGTAATAATATGTCACAATTATTTTGTTACAGATTTGTGACAAAGACTAATCATTTTATGGTTTGAAAGTTGACGTTTCAAATGTTTACAGCTTAGAAATCAGGGTGTAGCCTCATATCTATGTGTAGCACTAGACACTTTGAGATGTCATGTTTTTTTCACCATGATTAGGTAGCTAGCAGTAATTTTTGCCGGACACACAGCAGGGAACAGCAGGCGTTACTGAACCCCACAAACACATCAGCGATTGTTTTCATCTGTGCATCTAACACTTCTGAGCAGCAACTGGCGCTGTTGAAGCCCAGGGTCAAGGAGGGTGTAGGCAGAGGCCTAGTATGAGACGTTTGAAGTTGAAGTTGTAGTTAGCAGCAGTAATTTTTGCCAACACACAGCAGGGGAACAGCAGGCGTTACTGAACCCCACAAACACATCAGCGATTGTTTTCATCTGTGCATCTAACACTTCTGAGCAGCAACTGGCGCTGTTGAAGCCCAGGGTCAAGGAGGGTGTAGGCAGAGGCCTAGTATGAGACGTTTGAAGTTGAAGTTGTAGTTAGCAGCAGTAATTTTTGCCAGACACACAGCAGGGGAACAGCAGGCGTTACTGAACCCCACAAACACATCAGCGATTGTTTTCATCTGTGCATCTAACACTTCTGAGCAGCAACTGGCGCTGTTGAAGCCCAGGGTCAAGGAGGGTGTAGCAGAGGCCTAGTATGAGACGTTTGAAGTTGAAGTTGTAGTTAGCAGCAGTAATTTTTGCCAGACACACAGCAGGGAACAGCAGGCGTTACTGAACCCCACAAACACATCAGCGATTGTTTTCATCTGTGCATCTAACACTTCTGAGCAGCAACTGGCGCTGTTGAAGCCCAGGGTCAAGGAGGGTGTAGGCAGAGGCCTAGTATGAGACGTTTGAAGTTGAAGTTGTAGTTAGCAGCAGTAATTTTTGCCAGACACACAGCAGGGGAACAGCAGGCGTTACTGAACCCCACAAACACATCAGCGATTGTTTTCATCTGTGCATCTAACACTTCTGAGCAGCAACTGGCGCTGTTGAAGCCCAGGGTCAAGGAGGGTGTAGGCAGCAAAATATTGAGTTATTGCCTTGTTACTGGCATTGCAAATGTAATGTACTTCAAACAAGAATAAATGAAGTTTTACTAGGACAATAAAATGATGATTTTCAATTCCAAGAATAGAAAAATATTTATACTTGAGAGTACCTCTGTGGTTGATACCGTTTAATGGCTAACTGAAAATATAGGTAACAAAATTCAAAGCTTTCGAGACTACTCAGGTCTCTTCATCAGGCTAAGACTAAAAAAAAAAAATGAAGAATCACATATTTCTACACACAACAGGACACAGGAATAGGTAAGACAAGTGAGGGAGGGACAAGTGAGGGTAGACCGGCCAAAAAATGAGAACAAGGATGAATTATCAGCGCCACACGATAAGTCAAAAAATAATGGATTTACCTGTGGCAAAACACTTTGTATGCCCGGTCATAGCATGATGGATATGGAATTACTGGTATTAAAATATAAATTCAAATATGAGAAAGATACAAAGGTTTCAGAATATAAGCTCATCATGACCTTTGACACTGTTAGTGATGGAATGAATAGATCACACGGATTTATGTCATTCTATATCAATTAAGGAATCTGCGTCTCTGCCCTTCCAGGGGCATGAAAACACAAAACCAGACCCCAATCAGAGGGCAATAAAACTTTCTATCCTTATCTAGGAACTGTTCCAATATTTATGTTCATCCCTCTGTGATAATGACAGTTCTGCTACACGTCACTTACTTGTCTTACCTATTGCACTATTCCTGTGTCCTGTTGTGTATAGAAATATGTAATGCTTCATTTTTTGTTTTAGTCTTTGCCTGATGAAGTGACGTGAGTAGCCTCGAAAGCTTGCAATTTGTTACCATCTTTTCAGTTATCCATTCAAAGGTATCAACCACTGTGGACTCTCAAGTCTAAATATTTTTCTATCTAATGGCTAACACGGTACGAAGATACACATGTTTCCTAACTTCAAGAATAAAAATAAAGACACTGCAAATATAAACGCATATATGCACATGCCAACAAGAAATGGAACAACACACCACCAAAAAATTGGTTACAAAATATAGTGTTGTAAATTTAACAATAAAAGTCCATTTTTGTATTTATGAATAATGCTTAAGGAACGCTATGTTAAACCATAACATAGTGAAGACAATGGATTTTGTATTCGTCACTCATCATCATCATCATTGCAGTTTAGATGTGACAGTCACAGACATTTCAATTATTTAAGTTAATAAAATCGTTACTTTGTACAGCATGTATGACATGTCCAGCATGGACTCATCAATGTGATGACACAATAATGTACGATAAAAAATAACCATTTAAAAAAACATAATGCATTGTCACAATTTAAGTGTGTGCCTGCAAGTGTAGGTGAAAGAAAGGCTACGGATAGCAAAGGTATATTCTATGTCTGTATCAGACAGTGGACAGCCTCTGATGGGTAATGGCGATGTTATACTGTACGTCAATAAAGTCTGCGGCTGCAATCATGCATTTTTTGCTTGGACAGTGTTGAAGAGGGTAAAAGCATGTCTGGTTGCGCAAGGCTTTATCCGTCAACACTACCTTCCTACTGTCACGCGTAGGGTAGGGTAGCGTGTGTCAATTATATGACTCTATAAAATGTGACGTTACGCAGCGTTATTGCGCCCTAGGGACGCCAAAAATACGACAGCAGTAATCATTTACTGTCTAATACTCCACCTATGACCAACAAAAAAAGACCGTTCCCTCTTTAACAATCTACAAGACTAACAAGCATAATGGTTGACGCAGACTTTATTGAGGTACAGTATTACATCGACATTGTCCATGAGTAACTATGCACTGTGATACCTATATACCATTATTAATTTATATCTGTTGTGGTTGTTTCAACAGCACTTGCAGGTATAACTAGTACTACCTATTGTCAGTATGCATGATGCACTTTCTAGATGTAATAATTTATTATTGCACATTATTACCAGGTTTAGATGCTGGCCATTTCATATATGGTGTGTGAAGTTACAGTTGGCATCAGTATGTGTATTTTATAATGTCTGTCATAAATAAAACTCGTGATGATGATGATGAGGATTTTATGATTCGTACATCCATTGACTGCATTATCTTACAGGTACAGATAAAGTTCCTTAAAAAGCATTAATTGATAAGTATGAAATGTACTTTTATGCATTAATTTCAAAAAGTGAACACTATGTTTTAGTTTTTGTTACCATTTCTAATAGACATGTGCAGATATGCGCTGAGATGACAAATTATTATTTGTCCATATTTGTCATAAAAATTTATCATTCTAGGCCTGGAAAACTTCACAATTTCCTGTTTTAAGCATAACAATCAGGGTGACGGCTCTTCCCTATTTGGAGCATGTTCGACATGGGTTTTTTCTGTGCATGTGTAGGGAACAGGAGACTTGTTGCCGGACACACAGCAGGGGAACAGCTGGCGTTACTGAACCCCACTAACACTATAGCTTGTGTATTGGTCTGTGGACACGACACTTCTGAGCAGCAACTGGCAGTGTTGTAGCACAGGGAGTAGAGTTCAGGTGGTAGAAAGATGAACATAACAGGAGACATGGATAACGTTGCGAACCAGTTATTTAATCTGAAAACGGACAGACAAATTCTGGCGAGATCCATGCCTTGTTCATTTTCAGAAAAGTAAGCCGGTCTACATTATCGGAGGATAGTCGCATGCGACGGTCTGTTAGTACACCACCTGCGGCACTAAAGACGCGCTCCGATAATACACTGGCAGCAGGGCAAGCCAGCACCTCCAATGCATACTGGCTAAGCTCTGGCCATGTATCCAGCTTAGAGACCCAAAACTTGAATGGGGAAGAGCCATCTGGGAGTACACTGAGAGGGAAAGACATGTAGTCTGTCACCATCTTACGGAAACGTTGCCTCCTGCTGACTGGAGCCGTCTCGGATGGTGTAGACATTGGTGGCGCTGCCACAAAACTTCGCCACATTTGGAACATACTGGTCTTGCCCTGTGCAGATGCGCTGCTTGTGCTCCCTCTTGTTGCAGAGCTGTCTCCACTGCCTCGACGCACAGAGCTGCTTTGTAAAGCAGTAGCAGTGCTCTCGGCTGAAAAGGAGAACATTATGGATTGCACCAGTGTGTCTTGGTACTCCCGCATTTTACGCTCCCGGTTCAACGGTGTGATGAGGCTTTGTAAGTTGTCCCGGTAGCGAGGGTCTAGGAGGGTGTACACCCAATAATCAGACGTGGTGAGAATGTGGGCGATGCGGCGGTCATTTCTCAGGCACTGCAGCATGAAATCAACCATGTGCTGCAGACTCCCAACTGGCCAAGAAACGCTGTCCCCTGCAAGAGGCGTCATCTCTGCCTGCTCTGCATCACCCCACCCTCGCTCTACATACTGACTAGAGCGTTGTGTACCTCCCTCTGGAGTGATGTCTTCCTCCTCCATTGACTCCTCCTCATCCTACTCACAAAGTGAGCCCTGCCCAGCCCTTTGTGAGGAACCACGTTGCGCTGACTGTCCAGAAGGTGATGGAATTTGTGACTCCTCATCCTCCACCTCTTCCAAAACCTCATCCCTTATTGCTTGCAGTGTTTTTTGAAGCAGGCAGATAAGGGGGACAGTCAGGCTGACTAGTGCATCATCTGCACTCGCCATCCGCGTTGACTCATCAAACGCACGCAAAACGTGGCAGATGTCCTTCATAGAGGCCCACTCAGTAGTGGTGAAGTGTGAACGACGCAAATTGCGAGTTGATTGCGCCTGATGCAGCTGATACTCCATTACTGCTGGCTGCTGCTCACACAACCGCTCCAACATATGTAACGTGGAATTCCACCTGGTGGGTACGGCACATATGATGCGATGTTCAGGAAGGCGAAATCTGCGTTGCAGAGATGCAATGCGCGATCTGGCCATGCTGGAACGTCGCAAGTGAGCGCACTCTAGGCGGACCTTGTGCAGCAGTGCATCAAGATCCGGATAGTCCCTCAAAAAACTCTGCACGACCAAGTTGAGCACATGTGCCAGACATGGTATGTGAGTGAGGTTGCCAAGGCCCAGAGCTGCCACCAGATTTCGGCCATTGTCACACACTACCAAGCCTGGCTGGAGATTCGCTGGCAAAAACCACACGTCGCTCTCCTGCTTGATGGCATTCCAGAGCTCCTGCGCTGTGTGGCTTCGATTCCCCATGGAAATTAATTTCAGGACGGCCTGTTGACGTTTGGCCACGGCTGTGCTCATATCGGTCGCATCAGGTAAGCGTTCACGGGTCCATGTGGAGGTAGACCGTGACGGCTCCTGCAGCGATGATTCTGAGGAACTGGAGTAGGAGGAGGAGTCAATGTGGACAGACTTGATTCCTGCAATCCTTGGAGTTGGCAGAACACGTACAGCGCCACTCGCAAGATCTGTACCCGGCTCCACAACATTGACCCAATGGGCAGTGAGGGAAAGGTATCGTCCCTGGCCATGGGTACTGGTCCACGCATCGGTGGTCAGGTGGACCTTGCTACTGACGGCGTTTAGTAGCGCATGTTTAATTTTTCCCTCGACATGCTTTTGCAGACCAGGGACGGCTTGCCTGCTGAAATAAAATCGGCTGGGCACATTGTATTGTGGGACTGCCAATGCCATAAAGTTACGGAAACTGTCAGTCTCCACCAGCCTGAATGACAGCATTTCAAGGGACAGGAGTTTTGCAATGCCAGCATTCAGAGCCTGTGCTCGTGGATGGTTTGCCGAGTATGGCCGTCTTTTATCCCATGCCTGTGCTACCGATGGCTGTTTTGTGGCCTGGGAGTGTGAGGATGACAGGGAACTTGCAGCTGTGGGTGGAATAACACTGGGTCTCTGGACAACAGTGACAGAGGTTCTTCCATGGCGATCCTGTGAGGAAGCCGAACCAGCTGTGTGTGAGCTGGAGGAAGAGGCTCCAACACGAGCTGAAGATGTAGGTGCTGCTGTAGGTTGGCCTACATCTCCAGTGTGTCTTTGAACTCACCACGTGCTTTGTCCGTACATGTTTCCACATATTTGTGGTATTGAGGTTACTGATATTTTACCTCTTTTAACTTTTTGATTACACAGCTTGCATTTGACATAGCAAATATCATCTGCAAGTGTGTCAAAAAAGGACCACGCAGTGCAAGTCCTGGGAGCGCCCGTTTGGCTGTTGGAAGAGAACTGCTACGAACGGGTGCCAAACTGGAGGCTACAGGCAACCGAGTCTGCAGCCTACCTCTCCCTACTGTTTGGACCGTTGGGCAATCTCTTCCTCAGAGCTGCTACCACCACCTTCCTGTTCCTCACGCCATGTTGGGTCTTGGACCTCATCATCTCCACTACCCTCTTCCAACACCTGCTGCTGTTGGGTGGTCTGGCCAGCACCTTGCTCAACAGAAAATGGCACCTGAGTCTCATCATCATCAGATGCGTTCTGCGGTGTGCTGACCATCGGCACTGGCTCACCCGCCTCTTCACATTCAGAGAGACACAGCTGTTGCGCATCACTGTATACTGCCTCTCTTCACATTCCAGAATGCTGCTTGGCTGGGCCCCTGTTTGCAAGCCAACAGATTCTGAGAACAGAAGCAGAGACTCAGCTGGCTCCAGTTCAGAACTCTCTGACTGCCTGGGCAATTTGGCAGGCGGTGAAGAGACAGATGGTTGTTCAACAGTGCTGTGGTCCTGAGAGGAGGTGGAAGCAATTGAAGTCGATGCATTGGCTGCCATCCAACCAACAACGGCTTCAATTTGTTCTTCCCGCAGCAGGGGGGTACGCTGAGCTCCTACAAAAGTGCGCATAAAGGAACGCTCACGGGAAAACTGGTGGATGCTGTGTCACTGGGTGCGGCAGCAGCCACAGAATCCCCACGTCCTCTCCCTGCTGAAACTCCACGGCCACGACCACGTGCCTTACTCCCTGCCTTCTTCATCTTGGTAGATTGATAAAGAAAGTCAGAAAAGTTATAAGGCCTAAGTGTGGTTATTCCTCAGAGACTGCAGTGAACACTGCAGACAACTGTTCAGTAGCTGTGAAAGGCCCCTTTGTCTACTTCTATAGTGTTTGCAACCAATGTATTGTATACGGATGGAAGCGCGTCACACTAATAGATTAGATTTTTTTCAAATATAATGGAGCAGCACCAATTAGAGAAAATGGAAGGATGAGGCAGTGACACACGCTCAGCAGACTACAACCAGCAGTGGTTGAAGAACTAACTGGAGCGTAATCTGCACTCAAAAAATGAAAAGCTCACAGACTACAGTGAACACTGAAACACAACTGTTCAGTAGCTGTGAAAGGCCCCTTTGTCTACTTCTATAGTGTTTGCAACCAATGTATTGTATACGGATGGAAGCGCGTCACACTAATAGATTAGATTTTTTTCAAATATAATGGAGCAGCACCAATTAGAGAAAATGTGAAGGATGAGGCAGTGACACACGCTCAGCAGACTACAACCAGCAGTGGTTGAAGAACTAACTGGAGCGTAATCTGCACTCAAAAAATGAAAAGCTCACAGACTACAGTGAACACTGAAACACAACTGTTCAGTAGCTGTGAAAGGCCCCTTTGTGTACTTCTATAGTGTTTGCAACCAATGTATTGTATACGGATGGAAGCGCGTCACACTAATAGATTAGATTTTTTTCAAATATAATGGAGCAGCACAATTAGTGAAGGATGAAGCAGTGACACACGCTCAGCAGACTACAACCAGCAGTGGTTGAAGAACTAACTGGAGCGTAATCTGCACTCAAAAAATGAAAAGCTCACAGACTACAGTGAACACTGAAACACAACTGTTCAGTAGCTGTGAAAGGCCCCTTTGTCTACTTCTATAGTGTTTGCAACCAATGTATTGTATACGGATGGAAGCGCGTCACACTAATAGATTAGATTTTTTTCAAATATAATGGAGCAGCACCAATTAGTGAAGGATGAGGCAGTGACACACGCTCAGCAGACTACAACCAGCAGTGGTTGAAGAACTAACTGGAGCGTAATCTGCACTCAAAAAATGAAAAGCTCACAGACTACAGTGAACACTGAAACACAACTGTTCAGTAGCTGTGAAAGGCCCCTTTGTCTACTTCTATAGTGTTTGCAACCAATGTATTGTATACGGATGGAAGCGCGTCACACTAATGGATTAGATTTTTTTCAAATATAATGGAGCAGCACCAATTAGTGAAGGATGAGGCAGTGACACACGCTCAGCAGACTACAACCAGCAGTGGTTGAAGAACTAACTGGAGCGTAATCTGCACTCAAAAAATGAAAAGCTCACAGACTACAGTGAACACTGAAACACAACTGTTCAGTAGCTGTGAAAGGCCCCTTTGTCTACTTCTATAGTGTTTGCAACCAATGTATTGTATACGGATGGAAGCGCGTCACACTAATAGATTAATAGACAAAGTATCTCACACAATCCTTATTGAAAAAATGACTAAGTATGGAATGGACAAGGCAACTGTTAGGTGGATTCATAACTGGCTTAGTGATCGGACCCAAAGAGTGGTTGTAAATGGCTGCACATCCAGTTGGAAGAATGTCTCAAGTGGGGTACCACAAGGCTCTGTTTTGGGCCCTGTATTGTTCAACATCTTTATCAATGATTTAGATGAAGGAATTGAGGGTAAACTGATCAAATTTGCTGATGACACAAAGCTAGGAGGGGTAGCTAATACTAGAGAAGAGAGAGAGAGGATTCAAAAAGATATACATAAACTGGAGCAGTGGGCAGCAACTAACAGAATGGATTTTAACAGGGAAAAATGCAAAGTACTACATCTGGGCAATAAAAATGAAAAAAGCATATACAAAATGGGAGGAATAGGGCTAAGTAACAGCACATGTGAAAAAGACTTGGGTATACTAATTGATCACAGACTTAACATGAGTCAACAGTGTGATGCAGCAGCAAAAAAGGCAAATGCAATTCTAGGATGTATCAACAGAAGCATACAGTCTAGATCACGTGAGGTCATTATTGCCCTCTACTCCTCTTTGGTCAGACCTCATCTGGAATACTGTGTCCAGTTTTGGGCACCACATTTTAAAAAAGACATCAACAAACTGGAGCAAGTTCAGAGAAGAGCCACCAGAATGGTGACCGGTCTGCAAACCATGTCCTATGAGGAACGGTTGCAGGATTTGGGAATGTTTAGCTTGAAAAAAAGAAGACTGAGAGGAGACCTAATAACTGTCTACAAAATCTCAAGGGCTGTCACATTGTAGAAGGATCATCTTTATTCTCATTTGCACAAGGAAAGACTAGAAGCAATGGGATGAAACTGAATGGGAGGAGACACAGATTAGATATTAGAAAAAACTTTTTGACAGTTAGGGTGATCAATGAGTGGAACAGGCTGCCACAAGAAGTGGTGAGTTCTCCTTCAATGGAAGTCTTCAAACAGAGGCTGGATAGACATCTGTCTGGGATGATTTAGAGAATCCTGCTTTGAGCAGGGGTTGGACCAGAAGGCCCAGGAGGTCCCTTCCAACTCTACCATTCTATGATTCTATGATTCTATGATTAGATTTTTTTCAAATATAATGGAGCAGCACCAATTAGTGAAGGATGAGGCAGTGACACACGCTCAGCAGACTACAACCAGCAGTGGTTGAAGAACTAACTGGAGCGTAATCTGCACTCAAAAAATGAAAAGCTCACAGACTACAGTGAACACTGAAACACAACTGTTCAGTAGCTGTGAAAGGCCCCTTTGTCTACTTCTATAGTGTTTGCAACCAATGTATTGTATACGGATGGAAGCGCGTCACACTAATAGATTAGATTTTTTTCAAATATAATGGAGCAGCACCAATTAGTGAAGGATGAGGCAGTGACACACGCTCAGCAGACTACAACCAGCAGTGGTTGAAGAACTAACTGGAGCGTAATCTGCACTCAAAAATGAAAAGCTCACAGACTACAGTGAACACTGAAACACAACTGTTCAGTAGCTGTGAAAGGCCCCTTTGTGTACTTCTATAGTGTTTGCAACCAATGTATTGTATACGGATGGAAGCGCGTCACACTAATGGATTAGATTTTTTCAAATATAATGGAGCAGCACCAATTAGTGAAGGATGAGGCAGTGACACACGCTCAGCAGACTACAACCAGCAGTGGTTGAAGAACTAACTGGAGCGTAATCTGCACTCAAAAAATGAAAAGCTCACAGACTACAGTGAACACTGAAACACAACTGTTCAGTAGCTGTGAAAGGCCCCTTTGTGTACTTCTATAGTGTTTGCAACCAATGTATTGTATACGGATGGAAGCGCGTCACACTAATGGATTAGATTTTTTTCAAATATAATGGAGCAGCACCAATTAGTGAAGGATGAGGCAGTGACACACGCTCAGCAGACTACAACCAGCAGTGGTTGAAGAACTAACTGGAGCGTAATCTGCACTCAAAAAATGAAAAGCTCACAGACTACAGTGAACACTGAAACACAACTGTTCAGTAGCTGTGAAAGGCCCCTTTGTCTACTTCTATAGTGTTTGCAACCAATGTATTGTATACGGATGGAAGCGCGTCACACTAATAGATTAATAGACAAAGTATCTCACACAATCCTTATTGAAAAAATGACTAAGTATGGAATGGACAAGGCAACTGTTAGGTGGATTCATAACTGGCTTAGTGATCGGACCCAAAGAGTGGTTGTAAATGGCTGCACATCCAGTTGGAAGAATGTCTCAAGTGGGGTACCACAAGGCTCTGTTTTGGGCCCTGTATTGTTCAACATCTTTATCAATGATTTAGATGAAGGAATTGAGGGTAAACTGATCAAATTTGCTGATGACACAAAGCTAGGAGGGGTAGCTAATACTAGAGAAGAGAGAGAGAGGATTCAAAAAGATATACATAAACTGGAGCAGTGGGCAGCAACTAACAGAATGGATTTTAACAGGGAAAAATGCAAAGTACTACATCTGGGCAATAAAAATGAAAAAAGCATATACAAAATGGGAGGAATAGGGCTAAGTAACAGCACATGTGAAAAAGACTTGGGTATACTAATTGATCACAGACTTAACATGAGTCAACAGTGTGATGCAGCAGCAAAAAAGGCAAATGCAATTCTAGGATGTATCAACAGAAGCATACAGTCTAGATCACGTGAGGTCATTATTGCCCTCTACTCCTCTTTGGTCAGACCTCATCTGGAATACTGTGTCCAGTTTTGGGCACCACATTTTAAAAAAGACATCAACAAACTGGAGCAAGTTCAGAGAAGAGCCACCAGAATGGTGACCGGTCTGCAAACCATGTCCTATGAGGAACGGTTGCAGGATTTGGGAATGTTTAGCTTGAAAAAAAGAAGACTGAGAGGAGACCTAATAGCTGTCTACAAATATCTCAAGGCTGTCACATTGTAGAAGGATCATCTTTATTCTCATTTGCACAAGGAAAGACTAGAAGCAATGGGATGAAACTGAATGGGAGGAGACACAGATTAGATATTAGAAAAAACTTTTTGACAGTTAGGGTGATCAATGAGTGGAACAGGCTGCCACAAGAAGTGGTGAGTTCTCCTTCAATGGAAGTCTTCAAACAGAGGCTGGATAGACATCTGTCTGGGATGATTTAGAGAATCCTGCTTTGAGCAGGGGTTGGACCAGAAGGCCCAGGAGGTCCCTTCCAACTCTACCATTCTATGATTCTATGATTCTATGATTAGATTTTTTTCAAATATAATGGAGCAGCACCAATTAGTGAAGGATGAGGCAGTGACACACGCTCAGCAGACTACAACCAGCAGTGGTTGAAGAACTAACTGGAGCGTAATCTGCACTCAAAAAATGAAAAGCTCACAGACTACAGTGAACACTGAAACACAACTGTTCAGTAGCTGTGAAAGGCCCCTTTGTCTACTTCTATAGTGTTTGCAACCAATGTATTGTATACGGATGGAAGCGTGTCACACTAATAGATTAGATTTTTTTAAAATATAATGGAGCTGCACCAATTCCACAAAATCAAATAAAAAAAAGAGTCAGTGAGTGACACGTGCAGATGCCTACAAACAGCGGTGGATGCAGAGCAAACTGCAGCGTCACCTGCACTCTCACACACACCTTGCACAGAGCTGTTAAAACAACACTGGCAAAAGGAAGCTTTACACAGTGGTTGGTAAACTAGCCTGCCTAAAGCACAGTAGAGTACACAAAATCGCAATGTCTAACTGTCCCTCAGAGTCAGCACAGCAGCGTTCTGTCCCTAACTAAGTTCACAGCACAGTGACGCTAAAATGGAGGCGGCGCCTTTTATAGTGCATTCTGACATCATTTCAGCAGCCAATCACAGCCATGCCATTAGTTAAGATGACCGCAGCATTACAGGATGTGCCCACACTTCATAAGATTCCTCATTGGCTGACTAAAATCACATTGCCTCTCAAAGAATTATGGGAACTTCCGATTCCGGTATACGATATAGGAAAAATATCGGAACTAAGTATCGGAATTCCGATACAGCGAATATCGGCCGATACCCGATACTTGCGGTATCGGAATGCTCAACACTACTCCCGAATCAACAAAAGCCTGAGCAGAAAATGTGGACAGGGAGCAAATCAGGGTAACAGTCAACAGAAATTTAGTCTGAACACTACCCAAGACAACTGAGCATGCAAAATGTCTTCCCCGCTTAGGGCAGACTGAAATAGCATGAGAATGTCTCGAGAAGAACACTGCACTCGCTAAAAAATATTGCATCAGTGAAGTTTTTATTTTTCAAGTGTACAATAAGCGACAAGTAATTGACGTTTCGGCCTCTACCGGGCCTTTATCACAAAGTCGCCATAGTGTGATTGCATTGCAGGATGTGTCATATTAGGTTCACAGACAATGGAGTCAAGAGGAATTCTCCAATGCCTGTCCTAGCCTGACACCAATGGATATGCAAGTTGCGCTGAATGTTATAGACATATGTCAGGAACAATATGATATAATGGAAGTCAATCCAACACGTTGGTGGTATAGTGGATGGTGCTGGCACATCCGTGCCTTAGCAGTAATGTGCTGGGTAGAGGTCTTAGTGGCGCCGTCTGGAGCGCTGGTAAGCGATGCGTCGGTGGGGTGGTAAGCGCCAGTGTACAGCGTCGGTGCTATGGTGGATGCTGGCACAGCTGCTAAGACACAGCTGTGCCAGCATCCACCATAGCACCGACGCTGTACACTGGCGCTTACCACCCCACCGACGCATCGCTTACCAGCGCTCCAGACGGCGCCACTAAGACCTCTACCCAGCACATTACTGCTAAGGCACGGATGTGCCAGCACCATCCACTATACCACCAACGTGTTGGATTGACTTCCATTATATCATATTGTTCCTGACATATGTCTATAACATTCAGCGCAACTTGCATATCCATTGGTGTCAGGCTAGGACAGGCATTGGAGAATTCCTCTTGACTCCATTGTCTGTGAACCTAATATGACACATCCTGCAATGCAATCACACTATGGCGACTTTGTGATAAAGGCCCGGTAGAGGCCGAAACGTCAATTACTTGTCGCTTATTGTACACTTGAAAAATAAAAACTTCACTTGATGCAATATTTTTTAGCGAGTGCAGTGTTCTTCTCGAGACATTATCTATTGGGATCTTTGATTCCGTCCACTAGCACCGCCATTTCTATAGTAGTGTGCCAACCTTCTTTTGCTTCTTTGAAATAGCATGAGAGGCGTCACCACAGTAGAAATATAACCCATTGCGTTTTCGAAACTCATGACGCTGTGCCCCAGAAGCCACTCTATCACACTGCATGGGTTCAGAAGCTGGTTCACAAGTCAACACTATTCCACGCATACCTGTACGCTCACGCAAACGTCTGTCAATTTGAATAGCTAATGACATAGAATCATTGAGACCAGAGGAGCAGGGAAACCCACCATAACATCTTTTACATTCTCTGACAGACCCTTCCGAAAAAGGGCTGCCAAAGCATCATCATTCCATTTGGTCAGGACTGCCCACTTTCGGAATTTCTGACAGTATAACTCAGCGTCCTCAAGCCCCTGATTTAATGCCAACAAGGTTTTTTCAGCTTGATCAGCGACATTAGGTTCATCGTACAATAACCCCAGAGCCATAAAAAATGCATCAACATTACTCAAAACAGGATCCCCAGGTGTCAGGGAAAAAGCCCAATCCTGAGGATCGCCGCGCAGGAGAGAGATGACAATTTGAACCTGCTGTGCTGCGTTCCTGAGGACTTAGGTTTTAAGGCAAAAAACAATTTACAGTTATTTTTGAAATTCAGAAATTTAGCTCAATCCCCTAAAAACAAATCTGGCATGGGGATCCTAGGTTCCACAACCGGCAACTGTGCAAGATAGGAAGCAATACTCCGAACTTCAGTGGCAAGCTGATCCACACGGCCAGACAACTGTGCAAACTCCATTGAGAGAAAAAAAAATCCTCAGCACCCAGAGAAAAAGAGGGAAAAAAAAATGCAACAAACAGAAAAAAAAAAAAAAATCTCTGACAACTCTGACAACTTTTTTTTTTCTTTACACTATTTCTCCCTTCTGTGAGTACCATATAATTTTCAGTTGAGCCGGTGATACTGTTATGATTTGGTAGCTGAGGAGAGCAGGCAAAACGGCAATACACCAGAGAGGTTGGAATCTACTGGATTGCAGTACCCTGACTAACCACCACAACTAAAGGCAGCCGTGGAGCGTACCTACGTTGTTCCTAGATGCATCGTCACAGCCTGAGAGGCTAACTACACCTAAAGATAGAAAAAGGAAAGCTATCTGCCCCGGAGCAGATCCCCAAAGAACATAGGAAGCCCCCAAACATGTAATGGCGGTTAGACAAGAGGAAATACAGACACAGACAGAAAATAGTATGAGCAAACGTTGGGGCCCAATCTTCCTAGAAAGAAAAGGATAGGAAGGACACTTAGTGCAATCCAAAAAACCCTAAAAAAATACCAACTCTACTAATTGCAAAAACACCTGAGATCACACGACCTCTACCACCTAAATTAGTTTTCTGTGTAACAAAACTAAGCCGCAGCCACTGAAAAAACTGGAAAAGGCAAATGAACAAATAACAGTGGCTCAGATAAACTGAGAGGAGCACAAGCCCCCGGAGGGGACCTGGCTGACCTCCACAGAAGTGCAGGAAAAAATGCAAAAAGCAAGCACAAAAATAAAAGCAGAAAATATCTTATCTGTTAGCAGAAGATGCAGGCAAGACTCAGCAAGCTTCCAGGTGAACCAGGAACCAAAGTTGAGACAAGAACAATTGATCACCGGCAACCCTGATGGGAGGGAACCTCCGTTATATAAGACCAGTCTGTAACTCCTGATTGCCAATCTTCACAATCTTCATTGAATGGTTCAGTACTGTTTGTAACCACCAGAGGAGCTTCTGCTCAGAATTCATTTCTAACACATTCACAACAGGTCTGAGGGTGAAATGCAGAGGAGAAAGACAACTGAACACCAAGTTTAGAACAAAATGTCCTCCAAAATCTGGAAACAAACTGGACTCCTCTGTCAGACACAATGTTCTCCCGGAATGCCATGTAACCGAACCACATGCTGAAAGAACAAAGGCACCAACTCGGAGGAGGAAGGCAACTTAGGTAATGGCACAAGATGTATCATCTTGGAAAACCTATCACAGATTACCCAGATAACGGTTATTCTCTGAGAGGCAGGAAGGTCAGAAATAAAATCCATAGAAATATGGGTCCATGGCCTCTTGGGTACAGGTAATGGCATTAACAAACCACTAGAACGAGAGCAATGCTTGGAACGAGAGCAAGTCCCACAGAACTGCACAAAGTCCCTGACGTCACGAGACAAAGTAGGCCACCAAAAGTATCGACTCACCAAGTCTCTGGTACCAAAAATCCCGGGATGACCAGCCAACGCGGAACAATGAATCTCAGACATCACACTCTTTTTCCACTGGTCTGGAACAAACAACTTCCCAACAGTGCAGCGCTCAGGTTTATCCTCCTGACACCCTTCCAGAGCCAGTATCAAATTAGGCGAAATGGTGGAAAGAACCACACCCCTTTCAAAATAACAGCAGGGCAATAACTCAGGAGAATCTCAAAGAAACTCCTCGAGAGGCATCTCCTTTAATTCTTTGTGCCAGGAAGAAAAAAAACCCAAAATTTAAAAATGGAAAAAAAGGGGCCCCCGGCCCTTTTTGGATTAATCGCTTGGGGATCAGATAAACCAGGGAATGTAGTGAACAGTTCAATAGCGCTTTTGCTTGGGGGCGATGAAAATACTTGAACACAGGTTGAAAAAGAAAGTCTTTATTGCTTCAACAAATTGGCAAAAAAAAACACACAGGGTTTCAAAAACCCGAAGCAGGGAACACAGCAGGGCCAAAGTAATCTAAGTTCATCAAAAACTCTCCCCAACAATTCAATCCTTTTATGTTACCCAAGTCCATGCAACCGTAGGGTTCAAAAGCAAGTTCAGAGTCCACAAGAGCTCCAAGTTTTTTCATAAAATGGCTGGGGAAAAAAATCCAAGGCTTTAGGGGTCAGAACACAGGTTCACGCAGGCCCGTTTTGAAGCACTATTGTCAGGTCTGTTTAAGAGCAAAAGGGGAGAAAAAGGGCGGGAACATGCAAGTAAAACCCTTTTTAACTGAGGGCAAGATAGCAGCAAAACAGAAAG
>JARQOD010008073.1:0-36949 GCA_033576555.1 Oophaga sylvatica
GGTCTCACCACTCAACCGGTCACCCACCCAGACCCAAAAAGACAATACAGCTTAAGCCAACAATGACTGACACACAGGCAAGTGGGACGCATATAAAATATATGATCCCAACTTACCGTGTTCAACGGAGGCTGCAGTCCTCGCACTCAGTCACCGGGGCACCACCGCAAAGTCCTCAGGACGGGTCCGGACGGGCGGCAATCCACTGCCCCACGTTGCTAGGCGCCAAATGTCGGGTTCATAATGACATACTACTCGTCCTCAGTCACTCCAAATTAGACTACGAGCACGGGTCGACCAAGAATGAATCAGGCAATAAGCTGGTTCAGACTTCAGAACATGCTCCAGAGACTGTTTGCCCCTAGCTTTGTCAGCAAGCTCTGAACTTTTTATTCACATACATAAAATTACATACACAGGACATTAGGGTGGAGTAAGGGAGGGATTGGGGGAAGGAGGTATACTGAACATGTCCATATATGTACACGTCTAGCATCTGGTCATCCTAATTGGTCCTTAGATCTTCTTCTAAGTCCTCCTTTATCATGTTGTCATCCTTAGTTTCATTTCTTGAGAAACGATTCTGTTCTTCTTGTAAATCACATGTGGTTCCTCAATTCCCCAAAGGTGGGGGGCATTTCAGTGGATCCAGTTCAAGTTATTAGATAGTTAGTGTAATACAGTGATAGGACACAAGGTGGAGACAGACACCAGCAGATACTGACATTATCTTAAAATAAGTTTCAATCTGAATAGTATTCTTTTAAGGAAAACTTCGTGTTTACCTTGACATATCAAAATAACAAGACATATATACACACTATGAATATAAAAGTATAGTAGAAAATTATATTTTACCTTGACAGTAGGTGCTGCTGTAGGTTGGCCTACATCTCCAGTGTGTCTTTGGAACTCAACCACGTGCTTTGACCGCACATGTTTCCACATATTTGTGGTATTAAGGTTACTGACATTTTTACCTCTTTTTACTTTTTGATTACACAGCTTGCATTTGACATAGCAAATATCATCTGCAAGTGTGTCAAAAAAGGACCACGCAGTGCAAGTCCTGGGAGCGCCCGTTTTGGCTGTTGGAAGAGAACTGCTACAAACGGGTGCCAAACTGGAGGCTACAGGCAACCGAGTCTGCAGCCTAACTCTCCCTGTAAGGTTCTATGTACATATTCCTGAAACTCAGTTTGTTCGTCAGCCATTTTACTTTCTGTCTTGCTGCAGCTATCTTGCCCTCAGTCAATATGGAGTTTTCAGCTTGCATGTTCCCGCCCTGATTCTCTCCTCTTGCTTCTTAAGCAGCCACAGCTGAGCAATCAGTGCTTCAGAAGCTAGCCTGCAGTGAACCTGTGACTTGACTCCTGTAAGCCTTGGACTTTGTACTCCAGCTATTTCTATTGAGGAACTCTGGAACTCTTGTGTGGACTTGGAACCCTGCTCTTTGAAAGATCCACGTTTGCATGGACTTACGGTAACAGAGAAGAAGATCCTGAACCTGTTGTGGAGAGTGATTGCTGAGCTTAAGTTACTCTGGCCTGCTGTGTCTCCTGCTTCTGTATCTGCAAACTGTGTGACTATTTTTGCCAACTTGTATGAAGTAATACAAGACCTTTTATATATAAAACCTGTGTCTCATGTATTTTCATCGCACCCAAGCACAAGACGCTATATGAACTGTACTACATACATTACAAGATTCTGAAGCCAAACGTTAGTGTCTGCTGGGTCTGGAAGGCTGTGTCTGCTGTAACTGTGGATATCAGACGTCCGGTTGTACTTTCTGTGATGACAGTGGTTGTGACTTCTCACAACCATTCCAGGTGAGCAATTCCCTTAAGTTTTTTCTTTCTGCAGTGTTACCACAGGTAAACACTATTGTTTTTTTTTCTTTCTCTTCTCTTTTTTGTCTGCTGTAACTCTGGATATCAGATGTCTGGTTGAACTTTCTGTGATGATAGTGGTTGTGACTTCTCAAAAACCATTCCAGGTGAGCAGTTCCCTTAATTTTTTTTTCTCTCTGCAGTGTTACCACAGGTAAACACTATTGTTTTTTTTTTTTTCCTCTCCTCTTCTTCCAGTAATCCTGTCTTAAAAGATCTGGAAAATGGAGGCCCGCATAAAGGAACTTTGCGGAGTGACTGATAATATCCTTGCAGATTTGCAGAATATAAAGACCCGTTTTACAAACCTACAGGACCTCAATAATCACAATTTGCAAGTGGTTGGACAGACTACCCAGGATTTGCGAGCCAGGATTGAGGTTCTAGAGGGGCGAGTCCAGGCTCCTGCCGTAGCCCCGAGTTCTGGGATTCCCAAGCTGCCCCCTTTTCGTTTTGGCGGTGAACGTGAGAAATTCAGGGGATTTATTAATCAATGCAATCTTTTTTTTTCTGCACATGCTTCACAATTTCCCACTGAACGATCTAAGGTGCTTACTATAATTATGTTGCTTACCAACAAGGCTTTGATGTGGGCAAACCCTCTGATTGAGACTTAGGATGAATGTTTGGATCATCTTGATGCTTTCATTTCAGCCATGGGGCGGGTTTTGATGACCCCAATCGAGGTGCAACAGCTGAAGCAGCCATGTTAGCTTTGCGCCAAGGTAAGCACTCGGTAGCTGAATATGCCTTGGATTTCAGGAGATGGGCCCTTGATACCACCTGGGACAGTTCCGCCAAGAAATCTATTTTTCGAAAGGGGTTATACCCACTGATTAAGGATGAACTTGCTCGTGCCGACCCTCCCACTGCGTTAGGTGACTTTATTAACTACTGCATCCGTATTGATACTCGTCTGACTGAACGCAGGCAAGAGAGATGGTTCGAAAGCAATCGCACTAACCTTTTCCTACCTTCCTCTCCAACTAAGGAACCTTTGAGTAGGATTACACGGGAACCTGAACCTGAACCCATGCAGGTAGACTCTTTACAACGACGGGTTAGTGATGCACGCAAGGAACATCGTTTTAAGGAGAATCTATGTTTCTATTGTGGTAAGTCAGGGCACTTCATTATAAACTGCCCCAGCCGTTCTCGTAAGACTACTGCAGCACTCATTCACTGTGAGTGTTGCAAGAGGGGATCTGTCAGGTCCGAGCCTCAGGCTCCAGAGAGATCTGCAGCAACAGATCTTGATTTCTCGGACTTAAACTCCGTTACCTCTGAGGACGTTGACTGTGTAAACGCTGCCATTTTTCAAGTTTCCTCAGCGGTGTCCCAGCTGAGTTGTAAGAAAAACAATTCTCATTGCTTTCTTTCCATCAAACTCTGGGTTGACTCAGCTTGGGTGTCTAGCTCTGCTATGATCGACTCAGGGGCAAGTGGTAATTTTATGGATGTCTCCTTTGCTCTGAAACAGGGGATACGTTCAGTGAAGAAGGCTACTCCAGTACAGATGGAAACTGTGGATGGCTCCCTGCTGACCTCTGGACCAGTGATCAGGAAACAGTGCCTTTGAGGGTACTTATGGGTAAAGATCATCAAGAGAAACTGTCCTTTATGCTTATCTCTTCTCCCCACTTTCCCATTATTCTAGGGCTACCATGGCTGCAGGCTCAGAATCCTACCATTAACTGGGAGACCAAGGAATTACACTTTCCAGAGAAACAGATGAGTCCAAAAGTTTCAGCCTGCTCTGTTCCTAAAGGAACCATGTCAGTCCCTGAACTACCAGCTGTATACCAGGACTATGTGGATTTATGTGACAAGAAGAACGCTGACCAGCTTCCTCCTCATCGTCCATATGATTGTCCAATTGAATTATTGCCTGGAGCAGAGATACCTTTTGGTAAGATCTACCCCTGGCGGGGCCCGAGCTAAAGGCTTTAAAGGATTATATAGATGAAAATCTAGCCAAGGGCTTCATACGCCCCTCTTCATCTCCTGCAGGTGCACCCATCTTCTTTGTAAAGAAGAAAGATGGATCTCTGAGACCATGCGTAGACTATAGGGAACTCAATAAGGTTACTATTAGAAACCGTTATCCATTGCCTTTAATCCCTGAGTTATTGGAGAGAGTGCGACATGCCAAAATTTTCTCTAAACTAGATCTTCGTGGGGCCTATAACTTAGTCCGTATTAGACCTGGGGATGAATGGAAGACTGCATTCAGGTCACGCTATGGACACTTTGAATATCTAGTTATGCCTTTTGGTCTGAGTACCGCCCCAGCCACTTTCCAACACTTGGTGAATGACATCTTCAGGGATCTCCTAGATACATTCGTGGTGATTTATTTGGATGATATTCTAATTTTTTCTAATTCCACAGAGGAACATCATGGACATGTGAGAATGGTCTTGGAAGGTCTAAGACAAAATCATCTTTACATCAAACTTGAAAAGTGTGAATTCCATAGGACCGAAATTCAATTTCTGGGGTATGTACTGTCTACACAAGGAATTAGTATGGATGGAAGCAAAACCCAAGCCATCAAGGATTGGCCAAGTCCTAGAAATGTGAAGGAGGTACAGCGCTTCATCGGGTTTGCCAACTTCTATAGACGTTTCATTAGAAATTTCTCTGAGGTAGTGTCACCTATCACCCAACTTACCCGGAAAGAGTCTAGGTTCTCCTGGACTCCCCAAGCCCAGGAAGCATTTTCCCGTCTAAAAGATAAATTTACCACTGCACCTATCCTAGTACATCCCAACCCCGAGCTTGCCTTCATAATAGAGGTGGATGCTTCAGACTGTGCCGTTGGAGCTATACTCTCTCAGAGAACAGGTGAGAAGAATGTCTTGCATCCCTGTGCCTTCTTTTCCCAGCAGTTGTCTTCGGCTGAGAGGAACTACGATGTGGGCAATAGAGAGTTATTGGCCATTATTGCCGCCTTCAAAGAATGGAGACACCTTCTTCAAGGAGCTGCACAGCAAATAGTCGTCCTGACAGACCATCGTAACCTTGAATTTATCAGGTCGGCTAAGTGCCTGACTCCTCGCCAGGCTCGCTGGAATCTTTTCTTAAACCAATTTAATTTTATCATTTCTTATAGACCAGGATCGCGCAATGGAAAGGCTGATGCACTCTCTAGGATTTACTCAGCAGAGACACGTCTAATTACTCCTCCTAAGACTATTCTTCCTGACTCTAGATTCCTAGGAGTGATTCATAATCAAGACCTACTTAAGGACATCAAGGAAGCATACCATGCGGATTCCTTTTTGGCACAACCCCCAAGGGATGTAAGTCTTGTCTTTAAGAATGGTGTGTGGATTCAGGGACAACGCCTGTATATTCCTGAAACAGTCAGATTGAGAGTATTGCAACTCATTCACGATTCCAAAATAGCTGGGCATAGAGGAATTCTAAAGACACAGGAATTTCTTTCTCGTTTCTTTTGGTGGCCCACTTGCAGGAAGGATGTTTTAAACTATGTCACTTCATGTGAAGTCTGTGCAAGATGCAAAACACCTCGCTCCTCACCAACTGGTCTGTTACAGCCTCTTCCCACCCCGTCCCGCCAGTGGGGATCCATTTCTATGGACTTCATTGTGGAGTTACCAACCTCTCAAGGGAAGAACACCATTCTAGTGGTGGTTGACCGTCTAACAAAGGCAGCTCATTTTATCCCTTGTGTCGGCTTACCCACTGCAAAACAGACATCAGATTTGATGATTAAAGATGTGTTTCGCTTACATGGAGTACCGGATGAGGTTATTTTGGATCGAGGGGTGCAATTCACTTCTAGGTTTTGGCAAAATTTCTGTGCAGCATTGGACATTAAAGTAAACCTTTCTTCTGCTTTTCATCCCCAGACTAATGGACAGACCGAACGAACCAATCAAACCCTGGAGCAGTATATCCGCTGCTTTATCTGCCACCTACAGGATGATTGGGTGGATCTACTTCCATTAGCTGAGTTCTCTTATAACAACTCTCAGAGTGCCTCCACTAAACAGTCTCCTTTTTACTCTAATCTAGGTTTTCATCCTAACATTCTACCACGATTTCCCATAGAAACGCCTTTACCAGCAGTGGCTGAAAGAATCACGTCTTTACAGAAGAATATGGATCTTCTAAAGGAGAATCTGGAATCGGCTCAGGAAAGGTACAAGAAAGCAGCAGATAAATTTCGTAAACCTGCACCAGCTTTCAAGGTAGGAGACTTGGTCTGGCTGTGAACCAGAAATCTTAAGTTAAGGATTCCATCGTCTAAGTTGGGACATAAGTACATTGGACCCTATAAAATCAGTAAAATTATAAGTGCCGTTGCTTGTCGTCTTCAACTGCCCAGAACTATGAGAATCCACCCTGTCTTTCATGTATCTCTACTAAAGGCTGCGACACCCAATACGTTTCCTGGACGTTCTTCTCCTTGCCCTGGCCCAGTGCTGGTCGATGGTCAGGAGGAATTTGTGGTGGAAAGGATTTTAGATTCCAGGTTGTATAGAAATCAGTTACAATATCTGATTAAATGGCAGGGCTACCCAGTGGAGGACAACTCATGGGAACCAGTCAATAACGTTAATGCTCCTCGCTTGCTCCGTCAGTTTCATCAGAGGTACCCACACAAGCCTGGTCTGAGGTCATCCGGAGGTTGTCCTTAAGGGGGGAGTAATGTAAGGTTCTATGTACATATTCCTGAAACTCAGTTTGTTCGTCAGCCATTTTACTTTCTGTCTTGCTGCAGCTATCTTGCCCTCAGTCAATATGGAGTTTTCAGCTTGCATGTTCCCGCCCTGATTCTCTCCTCTTGCTTCTTAAGCAGCCACAGCTGAGCAATCAGTGCTTCAGAAGCTAGCCTGCAGTGAACCTGTGACTTGACTCCTGTAAGCCTTGGACTTTGTACTCCAGCTATTTCTATTGAGGAACTCTGGAACTCTTGTGTGGACTCTGGAACCCTGCTCTTTGAAAGATCCACGTTTGCATGGACTTACGGTAACAGAGAAGAAGATCCTGAACCTGTTGTGGAGAGTGATTGCTGAGCTTAAGTTACTCTGGCCTGCTGTGTCTCCTGCTTCTGTATCTGCAAACTGTGTGACTATTTTGCCAACTTGTATGAAGTAATACAAGACCTTTTATATATAAAACCTGTGTCTCATGTATTTTCATCGCACCCAAGCACAAGACGCTTATGAACTGTACTACATACATTACACTCCCTACTGTTTGGACCGCTGGGGCAATCTCTTCCTCAGAGCTGCTACCACCACCTTCCTGTTCCTCACGCCATGTTGGGTCTTGGACCTCATCATCTCCACTACCCTCTTCCAACACCTGCTGCTGTTGGGTGGTCTGGCCAGCACCATGCTCAACAGAAACTGGCAACTGAGTCTCATCATCATCAGATGCGTTCTGCGGTGTGCTGACCATCGACACTGGCTCACCCGCCTCTTCACATTCAGAGAGACACAGCTGTTGCGCATCACTGCATACTGCCTCTTCTTCACATTCCAGAATGCTGCTTGGCTGGGCCCCTGTTTGCAAGCCAACAGATTCTGAGAGCAGAAGCAGAGACTCAGCTGGCTCCAGTTCATAACTCTCTGACTGCCTGGGCAATTTGGCAGGCGGTGAAGAGACAGATGGTTGTTCAACAGTGCTGTGGTCCTGAGAGGAGGTGGAAGCAATTGAAGTCGATGCATTGGCTGCCATCCAACCAACAACGGCTTCAATTTGTTCTTCCTGCAGCAGGGGGTACGCTGAGCTCCTACAAAAGTGCGCATAAAGGAACGCTCACGGGGAAAACTGGTGGATGCTGTGTCACTGGGTGCGGCAGCAGCCACAGAATCCCCACGTCCTCTCCCTGCTGAAACTCCACGGCCACGACCACGTGCCTTACTCCCTGCCTTCTTCATCTTGGTAGATTGATAAAAAAAGTCAGAAAAGTTATAAGGCCTAAGTGTGGTTATTCCTCAGAGACTGCAGTGAACACTGCAGACAACTGTTCAGTAGCTGTGAAAGGCCCCTTTGTGTACTTCTATAGTGTTTGCAACCAATGTATTGTATACGGATGGAAGCGCGTCACACTAATAGATTAGATTTTTTTCAAATATAATGGAGCAGCACCAATTAGAGAAAAATGTGAAGGATGAGGCAGTGACACACGCTCAGCAGACTACAACCAGCAGTGGTTGAAGAACTAACTGGAGCGTGATCTGCACTCAAAAAATCAAAACCTCACAGACTGCAGTGAACACTGAAACACAACTGTTCACTATCTGTGAAAGGCTCCTTTCTGTACTTCTATAGTGTTTGCAACCAATGTATTGTATACGGATGGAAGCGCGTCACACTAATGGATTAGATTTTTTTCAAATATAATGGAGCAGCACCAATTAGAGAAAAATGTGAAGGATGAGGCAGTGACACACGCTCAGCAGACTACAACCAGCAGTGGTTGAAGAACTAACTGGAGCGTGATCTGCACTCAAAAAATCAAAACCTCACAGACTTCAGTGAACACTGAAACACAACTGTTCACTATCTGTGAAAGGCTCCTTTCTGTACTTCTATAGTGTTTGCAACCAATGTATTGTATACGGATGGAAGCGCGTCACACTAATAGATTAGATTTTTTTCAAATATAATGGAGCAGCACCAATTAGAGAAAAATGTGAAGGATGAGGCAGTGACACACGCTCAGCAGACTACAATCAGCAGTGGTTGAAGAACTAACTGGAGCGTGATCTGCACTCAAAAAATCAAAACCTCACAGACTGCAGTGAACACTGAAACACAACTGTTCACTATCTGTGAAAGGCTCCTTTCTGTACTTCTATAGTGTTTGCAACCAATGTATTGTATACGGATGGAAGCGCGTCACACTAATAGATTAGATTTTTTTCAAATATAATGGAGCAGCACCAATTAGAGAAAAATGTGAAGGATGAGGCAGTGACACACGCTCAGCAGACTACAACCAGCAGTGGTTGAAGAACTAACTGGAGCATGATCTGCACTCAAAAAATCAAAACCTCACAGACTGCAGTGAACACTGAAACACAACTGTTCACTATCTGTGAAAGGCTCCTTTCTGTACTTCTATAGTGTTTGCAACCAATGTATTGTATATGGATGGAAGCGCGTCACACTATAATTTCTATTGAATGGAGCAGCTAGAATTACACTAAAGAAAAAAAAAAAGAGTCTGTGAGTGACACGTGCAGATGCCTACAGACAGCGGTGGATGCAGAGCAAACTGCAGCGTCACCTGCACTCTCACACACACACCTTGCACAGAGCTGTTAAAACAACACTGCAAGGCAAAAGGAAGCTTTACACAGCGGTTGGTAAACTAGCCGGCCTAAAGCAAAAGTACACAAAATCGCAATCTCTAACTGTCCCTCAGAGTCAGCAGAGCAGCGTTCTGTCCCTAACTGAGTTCATAGCACAGTGACGCTAAAATGGAGGCGGCGCCTTTTATAGTGCATTCTGACATCATTTCAGCAGCCAATCACAGCCATGCCATTAGTTAAGATGACCGCAGCATTACAGGATGTGCCCACACTTCATAAGATTCCTCATTGGCTGACTAAAATCACATTGCCTCTCAAAGAATTATGGGAACTTCCGATTCCGGTATACGATATAGGAAAAATATCGGAACTAAGTATCGGAATTCCGATACAGCGAATATCGGCCGATACCCGATACTTGCCGTATCGGAATGCTCAACACTAGTAAAGACTATAAAATGCTGCTCTATTGCAGCCTTGTGATATCGGCCAAATAATGAAACTCAATGGAATCTAAATGAAGAATTGACAATCTTGGTAGAACAAGAAGACCTGGAAACATTGGCATAGAGGTGAGAAAACGGTGTGTCAAAAATTTCATAAAGTTTTCTGGAGTAAGAGATACACACCATTAAATAGATTTGATGCATTTCTGATGTTTGCAGAACCAAAAAGTCAAATTTGCCTCAGCTGTAAAAAGGCATAGATTTTCATTTAAAATTTTTGTAAATTTTCTAGTACAAATTAAAGAAAAAAAACAATTGGGTGACACCCTGTTAAGTCCTGTCCACTTTTCTAAAAAAAAAATATATTATTATTATTATTATTATTATTATTATTATTATACACAGTGCAAAAAAAGAAAAATTGAAAATTATTTCTTAAAAATGGGGGTGCACCATTTTATTTACTTTTCCTCAAAGAAAATGGGGATGAAAGAACTAAAAACTTGGGCTTCAATTCATCAAGACTGGAAGAAGATTAATTTGGCTTCTTGAGCCAGCATAGGAAAAGCACTGGAGTACCTTTATGGTGTAAGTTATGATAAACTTGTCCCAATGATCTAAGTTCGACCCAATTTTCAGATTGCAGAACTGGCTGGAAATGTAAAAATAACAACATTTTGCAACATTTCAAGCACTTTTATACTAAAGAAACTATTTGATGAATTCATCTACTGTCCAAAACACTTCTCAGTATGTTTCCTCTCAAAAATTCAAAGGCTCTGTCCATTCTTGTCATTCATTGCATCTAATATTTTGCCAAAAAGGACATACAATATAAATGTCATTGGGTCAAGGTGTTTTTGTCATGAAGGAAGAGAGAAACCAATTCATAATGTACTATTTCACTTATGACAGTGCCACTCAAGCTGTGAGGTGGGCAGGACTGGGATGCCAAGGGTGCACCAGTAAAATTGACTTTGGAGCCCACTGTTCAGCTACATGCAAACTGTTTCTATATAATAATACACTGTGTAGTTTGTAAGATGAATGATGTGATGTTGCCTTTATCTGTACATAGTGAAACAAATGTATTGCGCAAATTACTTCCCATAAAGAAGAGTGGGTGGCCTACCAGGGAATTTTCCTGTTGCCCTGTCGGCCAGTCTGAGTATGGAAGTACTCTATGGGCCTCAGTGAAACACAGCGATGGCAGCAATTAATTTAAATATATAATACACAGGGCTTTCCAAGATTATACCAATTATAATTTAGTAACTATTTTTGTGGCTTTATAAATATAATTCTAGGTTTGAAACATTCTTTTTAAAATAAATGCAAGTGTAGTATATTTTATTTTATTTTTTTTTATGTACAACTATCAATGATTAGTGTTGAGCGATACTGCTCGATATCTAAAAATATCGGATCGGAATGGTATCGCCGATATCACTAAATATCGGCGAAATCCGATTCCGATACCGGAAGTGCCATGTAAGTCTATGGGAACAAAATATCGCAACTAAAAAAAACCTTTATTTCCTTGTAAACACTAAATATACACACATAGAATACATATATATATATATATATATATATATATATATATACATGTCATTGTGACATATATATACATATATGTATAGTTTATACACTTCTACATAGTAAAATATCCTCTGATTCAATTGCCGGGTAAAGCCGGCTTCTGTGAAAAGACAGAAGCACCCGACATGAAATGACACTTGGTGTACATAGGGTTAACCATGTATTTTCATGTCGTTTGCAATCTGATTTGCACAAACAATTACATCAGTCTATGTGTGCAAAATTTCACACCTGTAGGGGTTAAATAAAGGTGTAAATTCGTTGTAAAAAAAACGGACTTTTTTGCTACGAATTTACACCTTTAATAAATCAGATAGCAAAGTACATGAAAAGACATGGTTAACCCTATGTACACCAAGTGTCATTTCATGTCGGGTTCTGCATTTTCACAAAAGCCGTCAATTGAATTAGCGGCTATTATACTATGTAGAAGTGTATGAACTATAAATATAAATATATATATATGTGTCACAAATTCAATGACATGTATATATATATATATATATATATATATGAGGTGTAAAATTGTTTAAAAAAAATGCGTGGGCTCCCGCCCTATTTTCGCAACCAGACAGACAAAGCCAGCGATTGGAGGCAGATAATAATAGCCCAGAGAGGGACCATTATTTTTGGCCCTCCCTGGCTACTAACATCTGCCCCCAGACACCCCAGAAAAGACAAATCTATAATTAGATTCGCCCTTTCTGGCACTTTGCCCGTCTATTCCCATTGCCCTGTAGCGGTGGCGAATGGGTTAATATGGGGTTAAAGCCACATTGCAATTGAAAGGTGACCTTAAGCCAGGTTAATAATTGAGAGCTGTCAATTACACAACTATCAATTATTAATCCTATTGCATGAAATAAAAATAAAACACACACACTTTAATTAAAAATCATTTTAATGAAATAAAGACACATGTTTTTGACCATCTTTTATTTGACTGCAAAAACCATTTCCTGTAATAAAAATAAAATAAAAAAGCAAAATTATTCTTACCTATCCCATGCACAGTCAGGTCCCACGGTGTAATCCTTCAGAAAGGGTTAATGTTTACTGCAGGGACCGCAGCTAATGCTGCAGCCCCACAGTAAACCCCCAAATGAATGAGTTCCTCTCCTGGCTGACAGGAGAAGAAGTGGAAAGCTTAATTGATTGCTTTCCACTTTCACTTCAGGTCAGCCAGGGACACAATCAGTGACGTCAGAGGGAACTGATTAACAAAAATAGGGGATCCCCTCGAAAAAAATTGGCGTGGGGTCCCCCCTATTTTTGTTAACCAGCCAGATGAAGCAGACCGCTGAGGCCTGGATTTTCAGGCTGTTAAGGAGCCAAGATCCATGGACCTTGCCAGTCTGATAATACCAGGCCACAGCAGTCTGCATATCTTGGCTGATTAACAAAAATAGGGGATCCCCTCGAAAAAAATTGGCGTGGGGTCCCCCCTATTTTTGTTAACCAGCCAGATGAAGCAGACCGCTGAGGCCTGGATTTTCAGGCTGTTAAGGAGCCAAGATCCATGGACCTTGCCAGCCTGATAATACCAGGCCACAGCAGTCTGCATATCTTGGCTGATTAACAAAAATAGGGGATCCCCTCGAAAAAAATTGGCGTGGGGTCCCCCCTATTTTTGTTAACCAGCCAGATGAAGCAGACCGCTGAGGCCTGGTTTTTCAGGCTGGTAAGGATCCAATATCCATTGACCTTGCAAGCCTGATAATACCAGGCCACAGCAGTCTGCTTAGCTTGGCTGGTTAACAAAAATAGGGGATCCCCTCGAAAAAAATTGGCGTGGGGTCCCCCCTATTTTTGTTAACCAGCCAGATGAAGCAGACCGCTGAGGCCTGGTTTTTCAGGCTGGTAAGGATCCAATATCCATGGACCTTGCAAGCCTGATAATACCAGGCCACAGCAGTCTGCTTAGCTTGGCTGGTTAACAAAAATAGGGGATCCCCTCGAAAAAAAAACGGCGTAGGGGTCCCCCTATTTTTGTTAACCAGCCAAGTAAAATGCAGACTGCTGCGGCCTGGTATTAAAAGACTGTCAAGGCCCATGGATTTTGGCCCTCAACAGCCTGATAATACCAGGCTACAGCAGCCCCACATTTGGCGCATCAAAAGATGTGCCAATTGTGGCACTTTACCCGGCTCTTCCCACTGCCCTGTAGCGGTGGCAAGTGGGGTAATAAGGGGTTAATGTCACCGTTGATTGCACGGTGACAATAAGCCCGGTTAATAATGGAGAGGTGTCAATAAGACACCGATCCATTATTAATCCCAAAGTTATTAAATGTATAAAAAAAAGACAAAGCAAGAAAAAAGTCTTTTAATGAAATAAAAGAGACAACACAGTTTTCATTAATTTTATTATACACTCATTCCTGCGACGCCATCGATCTCCTGTAAAAAAAGAAAAAAAAACAAACCAACAGTATACCACCTGTCCGACGCAGTCCATAGTAACGACTGTCCCACGGCGATCCAGCTCTGCTACATCGCAATGACATTCAGAGCCTGTCATCGCGACGCAGCACAGCTGATTACCTGCTTCCCCGGCGGTGACGTCATCGGACTGACTGCTTTACAGCCGGGATTACCCAGCAGTCACTGCAGTTATCGCGAGAAACTGCATGTGACCGCCGGGGAAAGATGATGGCGGCCATGAAGCAGTCCAGCCCGTGACCGCCGGAGATCTTCTGCCAGGTAAGTGCCGCTGACTCCTGACAGACCCGACCGACGGACACTGACAGTGACAGTGACAATCCCGATTCCAGTATCCGATAAGACGAAAATATCGGAACTAAGTATCGAAAGGCCGATAGAGCTAATATCGGCCGATACCCGATACTTGCGGTATCGTATCGCTCAACACTATCAGTGATGCTTAGGCATCACCATGTTCTAGCCATTATGACCCCATTGGAAAAAAGAAAGCAATGTCCTGATTTGGGAAAAATTTACACTGTTTTGCCCACCACAACAGTAGGCATTTCAATACCTGCTCTGATCACCAGGTTGCTGCATTAGTCTACAGCAATGACACCACTTAGCTCCTGTCTTACTTTCTTTGACCATCTTTCCAAAATGTAAAGAGATTCGTAATTTCATGATGGGTGCCACTCATGATTGTGTCTGAAATTGCAGCTCAACTTCATTTGACAACAATAGCATAAATTGCATCTGAATAAAATGAGTTAGGAATATTATTTTTGCGTATTTTATTTTTGTTCTTCATTAGTGAATCATTATAATGAAGAGTAAGGATTAATTCCCGACAAATAAAATATTTACACACCCTGGTAAAGTAAGAACTAATAGAACGGGGGGGTAAACAGGATGCTTTACAGTGCGGATTGTCAAACAAATCAGGCAGCAAAAGAACATGCCTCTGCTGTTTGCATTTTTTTTGCTTGAATAAAGCAAAAATGATTATAATTGAGCCTTTGAAGCTTGTTCTGCGCTTACCAAAGCTAGAAAATTAAAAGGCAGCACTTTGTTTTAAAAGCCATAGCTGCAACTGGAGCTCTGTGAAAACGTGATGGTCTTTGAAGAGGGTCGGCACTGCATGAATCCCATACTTTGCCATTCTGGTTACTAGTCTGTACACATCAGAGGAGCCTCGGGCACTAAAATTAAATTATAATCCCTGTGTGAGGGGCAGAATGTAATATGAGATGAATTGAGAAATACAAACAAGTCATGGCGTTTTGATAAATTTGGAATTTGTCAATTTAATTTCTTAACTATAGAAACATGTATGCAATTGTGTATTATTAAAAACTGCCGAAAAAAGAATAATGGGGATGCTCACTTATTGATACGGGTGCTCAGGAGAACAAGTCATATAGTGTAAATAATATATTCCGGCACTCCAAATATTAGTAGGATGTAAAGAATAAATCTTTATAGAAGACGATGATAGCTCAAAAGAATAAATCTTTATTGAAGACGATGATAGCTCATTTATGAAACACGTATCTCCATGAAAGAATAATGCATATAAGTATATTACAGGTACACAATTTCTCAACGTTTCGGCATTTCACGCCTTTTTCAAGAGGTACCTTTTACTGTGTAAAAAAGGAAGACAATAAAACAAAAATAAATAAATGAAAAACGCAAGAAAAACAAGTATATATGTACAAAGACCACAAATGAGCATATAAGCAATCACATATAAAAGCAAACAAGGTTGGGACACAGGAAACAAAGCCCACTGGGAAAAAAACCAGTAATGCAAATGAAGCTACAATGAAAAATAATAGTAATAATACCGTATTCTTTTAACGATCTGTCAGTATATAATTACACTTATCACAATATGGACAGATCAACTGCTTAATAATATAGAGTTATATATATGTGTATGTAGTACATACCTCTCTCTATATATGTATATCTCTCTCAATATTTACCCATTGACATATAGTTGCGGCATATGTGAGGACATAGTTAAAAAGAACCATGTCAAAAAAATATAATAATAATATGTCTCAAAGATCGTCAGGCACCGATAAAATTTGACTAACCACAAACAAAAATAGGATTAAGTGACGTAGTAACAAGAAAAAAGAAAAAAGAAAAAAACAAAGCTGGAGCAGAAATTAAAGGCACAAGGACATCCCAGACTAACGCATGTCCATATGAACCCGCCGTGAGAGTATAAATCAACAATGATGTATTGTTACACAAGGGCATTGCAAAAAGCTGTGACAGCAACGACAGAAGTTACCAAGGGGTAAGTAACATACCTTAAGTAACATAACAAAATGAAGGTGGAGACGTCCAGCGGCTTGCACTGCGGCGGTGAGCTGTCGCGCCATCGGTGAACGCCGTGCCCGAGAACTTCCGGGTTCGGCAGCAAAGGTGAAAAGAACAGTGCGCATGTGCAAAAGGCCGGAGAATGCCGAGAGGACATCGGAAAGAGCCGAGTCCCAAAAGGGGAAGTGCGCATGTCAAAGAGAAGATCCAGGGATTGGATCGGTGCCGACGTGCTGCAGGAAGAGAAAAACACATAAGTAAATGACTTATATGACAAAATGGGACATTTCCTTGTTTAGGATGTCTCCAGTGTTCCAACATCACAAAGGGTGATAGTTTTACACATCCCCAGACGGGACGGCGATTTTTCATCAAGGGTCATTATATGTGTGAATCTTCATACGTCGTATATTTAATTAAGTGTCCGTGCGGTCTCGGATATGTTGGGGAGACTACCCAGCATATCCGGGACCGCATTTCCCAGCATAAATCCACAATTCGCTGCGGACGTATTCTCCTACCTGTCCCCTCTCATTTTCTAGAGAATAAACACACCATTGCCCAACTTAAATATCAGGTAATTGACCATGTCCCTAAGTTGAGAAGAGGTGGAGATAGGGTTAAGAGATTGAAAGAACGGGAGTCGTATTGGATCCATACGTTGAAGACCCTTTCTCCGTATGGATTAAACAGAGAATACGAACTTTCTTATTGATTGATACATTACCTGACATGCCATTGCTTTCAAGTGGCTTTGGTTATTATGGATTGTGATATTATTTAACATTGTTGTGAATTTAGTCTTTGGTCTGCACAATCATGTACCTAGTGAATTTTTTGGTACTTATATTCTATGATATCTTGGGGTAGTATTATTTTCATTTGAAGCGGATTTCTTTATTATTATCTCTTACATGTATGTTTAATATATTGTACATATCCCTCGTATTTTTTCCGCATTATTTTGTCACTATAATGGATACTGTGAGGATTGCACATATGATTTTTTGTCATATAAGTCATTTACTTATGTGTTTTTCTCTTCCTGCAGCTCGTCGGCACCGATCCAATCCCTGGATCTTCTCTTTGACATGCGCACTTCCCCTTTTGGGACTCGGCTCTTTCCGATGTCCTCTCGGCATTCTCCGGCCTTTTGCACATGCGCACTGTTCTTTTCACCTTTGCTGCCGAACCCGGAAGTTCTCGGGCACGGCGTTCACCGGGCACTTAAATAGCTGCACATGTATGATGGCGCGACAGCTCACCGCCGCAGTGCAAGCCGCTGGACGTCTCCACCTTCATTTTGTTATGTTACTTAAGGTATGTTACTTACCCCTTGGTAACTTCTGTCGTTGCTGTCACACCTTTTTGCAATGCCCTTGTGTAACAATACATCATTGTTGATTTATACTCTCACGGCGGGTTCATATGGACATGCGTTAGTCTGGGATGTCCTTGTGCCTTTAATTTCTGCTCCAGCTTTGTTTTTTTCTTTTTTCTTTTTTCTTGTTACTACGTCACTTAATCCTATTTTTGTTTGTGGTTAGTCAAATTTTATCGGTGCCTGACGATCTTTGAGACATATTATTATTATATTTTTTTGACATGGTTCTTTTTAACTATGTCCTCACATATGCCGCAACTATATGTCAATGGGTAAATATTGAGAGAGATATACATATATAGAGAGAGGTATGTACTACATACACATATATATAACTCTATATTATTAAGCAGTTGATCTGTCCATATTGTGATAAGTGTAATTATATACTGACAGATCGTTAAAAGAATACGGTATTATTACTATTATTTTTCATTGTAGCTTCATTTGCATTACTGGTTTTTTTCCCAGTGGGCTTTGTTTCCTGTGTCCCAACCTTGTTTGCTTTTATATGTGATTGCTTATATGCTCATTTGTGGTCTTTGTACATATATACTTGTTTTTCTTGCGTTTTTCATTTATTTATTTTTGTTTTATTGTCTTCCTTTTTTACACAGTAAAAGGTACCTCTTGAGAAAGGCGTGAAATGCCGAAACGTTGAGAAATGGTGTACCTGTAATATACTTATATGCATTATTCTTTCATGGAGATACGTGTTTCATAAAAGAGCTATCATCGTCTTCAATAAAGATTTATTCTTTTGAGCTATCATCGTCTTCTATAAAGATTTATTCTTTACATCCTACTAATATTTGGAGTGCCGGAATTTATTAAAAACTGCCGTCTGATTTATGCAGCATGAATCAGACATTGGCTACACTATTGCACCTTTTTATGTTTTACTCTGCAACAATGCGGCATTTCGGACCATCAGAATCTGGCAGATCCCCAGGGGTTTCTTCCTGCCACGATACCCTTGATTTACAGCTCTTACAGCTATGTATGTTTTTCTGTCTTTGTATACTGAGAGACCTGTTAGTCCAGGGTATGAAGGTGGGGAGAAACTGCCCAGAACCTGCCTCAAACTAGTAAGCTGAGAAGCATAGTCCTCGAATGATTTTTCAACTTATGCTTTCTATGAAAGCCACAGTGTTCTAGACTCTGAATCATGCTGCCTGTGTGTCATGCAGCATAAGTCAGTTTGTAAATTTCCTTTAACTAACAATCGGATATATTTTGTAGTCAAGTGGCTTTTCGTACGATATTAAATTATCCCCTATTCATTTGATAGAGGGTAACTTACTAGTCAGTGGGGATCCAACTGCCAGGATTACCAGTAATAATGAGAATGGGGATCTAAAACTTGAGAAACAAGCTCTGCAGAGCCCCATCTTGAATGCTGCAGAGGTGCACATTTGTTTCCTCTGCTCGATGCTTTGTCTATGTTACGCATGTGTAACGGTAGTGGAAGCTCATGGATTGCTTCCAGACCCCCAAGGGTTAAATGTGTTTATGTACTTGTATGTGGTACAGGTAGAATACCCCATGGGAGTGCAGTTAGCTGGGACAGGGTTAAATGTAGTGGTCAACCCAGATGGGAGGGGAGAATTGAGTGTTAGAGAAAGAGGCAGGACGTAACAGTTCAGTTAATGTGAGGGTAGGAGTGCACATATGCATCAGGATACTGGGCTGCTAGCGATGACGTGAGCTCAATATTCGGGACAACAGATTGCCGTAAATACCTTCCGTGTGATTCCGTCTAATGGCCATTGGCAACCTCGAAATGGACGTCAGTGGCCATGGGCACACTCAGCTTGTGAAGCTAGATAGAATGATGGACTCAGACTACAAGGGGCGGAAGGTATCACAATCCAGAAATGCTGCTAGAGGTGAGGAAGATCCCCAAAGGCTAAGAAAGCCAGAAAGGGGGATATGCCACCTATCCCAAGAACCAGGGCTAAAGTTGTATCCGGTACCTGTGGGAAAGATGACAACCCATTCAGCCTTATCCTTTAAACCTGCTTCTAAATACTGTACAGGCTGCCATTATCTAAGTAAAAGTTTATTTTTTATTAACCACATGTCTCCTGAACTGTGTGCTGCCTTGGTTCCAGAAGATGGATTCCTGAATAGGGTTGAGCCACCCCCGTAGTGTTCGAGTTCGGTTCGGTTCGCCGAACACCCGTGTGTTCGACGAACTGTTCGTCGAACACCGTTAAAACCAATGGCAGGCAAACAAAAGCACATAGAAACACATAGAAAACACATAGAAAACACTTCAAAGGTGTCCAAAAGCTGACAAACTGTTCAGAAGACACAACTAACACATGGAAAAGTGACAAGTACATATAGTCATGCGAAAAGAAAAGAGTTGGAGGAGTAAAAGGAGGGGGAGACACAGATATAGACATGTCATGCCCTTCTAAAACCAAAAAAGTACGAAGCCGACACGGCCAGTCCATTCCTGCCCGTGCGACCTGCGTGTCGCCGGGTTTGTGCCAGAGCTGCGGTGGACCCTGACGGCCAGCCCCCCTTTCCCAATACTGGTGCCTGTCCGCTTGTGGGTCGAGCGAGCCCCCCTGCGGTGAAGGCAGGTCTAATCTTTTTTATTTAAATTGTCTCTCTAATTTGAATGAGTACACTTTAAATCCTTTTACAAGGATCTATTGGAGGGCAAGTCTCATGCCAGCAGCCGCGGTAATTCCAGCTCCAGTAGCGTCCAGTAAAGCTGCTGCAGTTAAAAAGCTTTAATAAAGATCGAGCTTGGCGGTCCTCCGCAAGGCGTCCTACCGCCAGTCACAGCCCCTGTGCCTTGGGGTGCCTCCCCGATGCTCTTCACTGAGTGTCCCGGGGGCCCGAAGCATTTCCTTTGAAAAAATTAAGTGTCCAAAGTACAGGTGGTGTAGCTTGCTTAACAGCTGGGTTAATCCGCTGACTAGCAGACACTGCTAATAGGCCCAAAATTATTGTCTGGGCTAGATGCAGTTAAAAATTTGTAATTAGATACTCTCGTTGGATGCTGAGAAAGCATTCCATAGAGTCTCCTGGCACACCATATATTATTCTCTTAAAAAGTTTGGGGTAGGGGACCCTTTTATAGCCAAAATCATGGCCCTGTATCGCAATCCGTCAGCTAGGCTGAAGATAAATGGAACACTATCATCACCTTTCATAATCACCAATGGGACAAGGCAGGGATGTCCTCTGTCCCCTCTATTATACATCCTAGTGATGGAGCACCTGCTCTCATCAATTCACGATAACCCCAATATTAGGGGATTGAGGTGGGAGGCACCGAGTACAAGTGCTCTGCATTTGCTGATGAATCATGTCCTAGTATATATCACTCAACCACATATATTCATCACTGCTGTTATGGCTGAAATAGATCACTTTGGCACATGGTAAAATTTTAAAATCAATGCAGCGAAGTCTGAGTGTCATGTGTGCATTACCACGAAGATCGTCGCGGTTGCACATTTTGACTTCTCACAGCTGAGTTGCTGTTTCTTTGTGTTTGGCAGCTAGGGAGTTAATTCTGTCTGTGCTCGGTGCTGGGACTGGGTGCAGTTTCTCCCGGCTGCAATTGATTATTTGTTGATTGGTTTCCTTTAAATTCCTGGTTGTCTGCTTTGGGAGTTGCCAGTGAAATCCTTCATGCAGACCACAGATAGGAATGAATCTGTATAGACTTAAGTTGAGAGCTCCTTAGCTGTTTTAAGCTCAACTTGCTTAGAGTTTATTCCCCAGACCATTTATGTTCCTTCGGTGTTTGAGTGTGTATGCAAGTGAGTGCTATCCTGTCTGTCTTATATGTCTAATCTGTGTATTTAGCTGAGATCAGCCCATATCCCTTTGGTGGTAATCAGGATCCTTCTTAGGACTGATTACAGGGTTCAGGGTTTGACAGGAGACAGGGTTAGGCTGGAGACTTGGACCTCTGAACCATTATCAGTACCTCCAAGGTAAGGGATTAGTTAGGACCCCAGTGCAGGGTCAGGTTAGACCCCGGTCCTCCTCTTTCCTGTTACAGCTCATCAAGTCCTCAAGATTAACCCTGAGTTCAACTATATCGTTTCTGCACATCTAGTCCTCAAGATTAACCCTAAGTTCTGCAGAGATTGTGTCAGGTAAATCTATTTTATACTTACATTCTGATGTTGCTAAACTATATGTTGTATAGAGTGTGGTTCCTGTATAAATAGTTTACTGACATTGTATTCATATCATTAGACAGCGTGACATTTTCACTGGCCTTAAAAAATTATCTCTAGTTACCATGGATCCAGTAGCCCAGCTGGCTCTGCAGTTGCAGGGATTATCCATGGAGCTGACGGACATTAAGTCCAAAGTTTTGTCTCCCCTGGAGCAAACCAGAGTTGAACCTAAAGTAGCTCTTCCAGATAGGTTCACTGGTGGGCGAGACAAATTTTTTACCTTCCGAGAGGCATGTAAATTGTATTTTCGGCTTCGGCCGCGATCATCAGGGAGTGATGAGCAGAGAGTGGGAATTGTTATCTCACTTCTTCAAGGGGACCCTCAATCCTGGGCATTTTCCCTTCCTCCGGGATCCCCGGCTCTACAGTCTGTAGATCAATTTTTTACTGCTCTGGGATTGGTATATGATGACCCAGATCGGGTCTCTCTTGCTGAGACCAATTTACGTAAGTTACAGCAGGGAGATCGTCCGGCGGAGGAATTTGCTTCTGAGTTTCGTAGATGGGTCACGGATACTCAGTGGAATGACCCAGCTCTTAGGGCCAGTTTTGTCATGGGCTTTCTGACAAATTAAAAGACGTTTTGGCTCAGTATGAGTCTCCTCCTTCTCTGGAGGCTGCTATGGCCCTAGCTATCCGTACTGATAGACGGCTTCGGGAGAGGGGTGAGGTAACGCCACTCCCTGTTGTTTCTCCACCTACTACTAAAGTCCCTTATGTTGAGGTTCCCCTTGTCGGTTCGGATGAGCCTATGCAGTTGGGAGGGACATCTTTTCGTAGTAGGGGATTGGCGGCACGCCGCAGGACTAGAAGGTGTTTTTTCTGCGGGAAAGAGGGACATTTTGTTGGAGAATGTCCATCCCGTGTCTTGTTAAGTAAAAAGTCGCCGGAAAACTGCTAATCCCAGGTTGTGTGGTGGACGACAACCTGGGAGTATGTATTTCATCCGCCGGTTCTTCTCAGTTCCTTGTACCAGTGGAGGTGGTGGTTGGTACTAGAGTGAAGAGATTGTCTGTTCTTCTGGATAGTGGTTCTGGGGCTAATCTGGTTGATGCTCAGTTTGCTCAGGCTCAAGGTATGCATCTGAGTGTATTTGTCAAACCGATCCCTATTTTCTCCATTGACGCCAGGCCTCTCGGCCAAGGTAGCTTTGTTCATGAGGTTCATAACATTGACCTTCGGGTAGGGGCAATACATAGGGAACAATTATCTTGTTATGTGTTGGAGGGTCTACCTACTCCCATTGTGTTGGGACTTCCTTGGCTGGTTAAACATAACCCTGTGATTAATTGGCAGTCCAGAGAGATAAGCCAATGGGGTGAGTTTTGCAAAAGCAACTGCATGAACACAGTCATCAGTGCGGTCGTGCCTAGTACATTGCCTCCTTTTTTGGAGGATTTTGGGGATGTTTTCTCTGAGGAGGGGTGTCGGGAGTTGCCTCCTCATCGCGTGTATGACTGCTCTATTAATCTACTTCCTGATGCTAAGTTGCCTAAAGCTAGGTTGTATAATCTTTCTGGTCCTGAAAGACAGGCTATGAAAGATTATATTTCTGAAAGTCTGGCCAAAGGGCATATTAGACCTTCATCTTCCCCTGTGGCCGCGGGGTTCTTCTTTGTGAAGAAAAAAGATGGAGGCCTACGCCCTTGCTTGGATTTCCGCGAACTTAATCGGATTACTGTTCGAGATCCGTATCCACTTCCTCTTATTCCTGATCTCTTCAATCAAATTGTTGGCGCCAAATGGTTCTCTAAATTGGATCTCAGGGGGGCGTATAATCTGATTAGGATAAAAGAGGGGGATGAGTGGAAAACGGCGTTTAACACGCCGGAGGGACATTATGAAAACCTGGTCATGCCTTTTGGTCTGACTACTGCTCCAGCAGTATTCCAACATTTTGTTAATGACATTTTTCGTCACCTTGTGGGGGTGTTTGTGGTCGTATATTTGGATGACATTTTAATTTACTCGCCAGATCTTGTGTCTCACCAGGAGCATGTGAGACAGGTGTTGCAGATCTTGCGAGACAATAAACTATACGCCAAACTGGAGAAGTGTGTTTTTGCCGTACAGGAACTTCAGTTTTTGGGTTTTTTGGTGTCAGCCTCCGGTTTCCGGATGGACCCTGAAAAGGTGAGAGCAGTGCTTGAATGGGATCAGCCAGGGGATCTTAAGGCTCTGCAGCGTTTTTTGGGGTTTGCTAATTACTACCGGAAATTTATTTGTAATTTCTCGTCTGTCGTCAAACCTCTCACTGACATGACGAGAAAAGGGACGGATTTTTCTAAGTGGTCGGACAAAGCTTGCCAAGCCTTTTCCTCTTTGAAGGGATGTTTTGCTTCGGCACCCGTTCTCATCCAACCAGATGTATCTCAGCCGTTCATTGTGGAGGTGGACGCGTCTGACGTAGGAGTGGGTGCTATATTGTCCCAGGGTCCGTCCCTGGTAAATGGCATCCGTGCGCTTTCTTTTCTAAGAAATTGTCGTCCTCCGAAAGGAATTATGATATCGGCAATAGGGAACTTTTGGCCATTAAATTGGCTTTTGAAGAATGGCGTCACTTTTTGGAGGGGGCAGTCCACCCGGTCACCGTTATTACTGATCACAAGAACCTGCTGTATTTAGAATCCGCTAAGCGTCTGAATTCCAGACAAGCTCGATGGTCGTTGTTTTTTACCAGGTTTAATTTTGTCGTCACTTATCGTCCGGGGTCTAAGAATGTAAAGGCTGATGCCTTGTCTCGCAGTTTCCCAGGGGCCGGGAAAACGGACGACCCGATTCCTATCCTTCAGGAGGGGGTGGTAGTGTCGGCTGTATGTTCTGAGCTTGAGGAGGAGGTGTTAGAGGCTCAGGGGGACGCCCTGCAGGACCTCCAGGGAGACTGTTTGTCCCGAATCAGTTGAGACAAAAGGTTATTGAGGCACATCATAATTCTGCTTTAGCAGGACATCCAGGGAGTAAGGCTACTTTAGATCTCCTTTCCCGCCGATTTTGGTGGCCTAACGCTAATAAAGATGTTATAACTTTTGTCGCGTCCTGTGGGGTTTGTGCTCGCTCTAAAACTCCTCATACCCGTCCGTCTGGGACCCTTTTACCCTTGAAACTTCCGGAGCGTCCATGGACTCATTTATCTATGGACTTCATTACGGACCTTCCTCCAGTCGTCTGGGAATACTGTCATACTGGTGGTTGTTGACAGGTTCAGTAAGATGGGCACATTTCGTTGCTCTTCCTGCACTCCCTAATGCTAAAACTCTGGCGCAGGTGTTCATTAGGGAGATCGTGAGACTTCATGGGTTGCCTTCTGATGTGGTGTCAGATAGGGGGTCTCAGTTTGTGTCCAAATTTTGGAGGGCATTTTGTTTACGTCGGGGGATGCAATTGTCGTTTTCCTCGGCTTTTCATCCACAGACCAATGGTCAGACAGAGCGTCTGAATCAGAGTTTAGAGACATATCTCCGGTGTTTTGTATCGGAGAACCAGGAGGACTGGTCTTCTTTCTTGCCTCTGGCAGAGTTCGCTCTTAACAACAGGCGGAGCGAGTCCACTGGTAAGTCCCGTTTTTTGGGGCATATGGTTTTCATCCCCAGTTTTGTACTTTCAATGGGGGGGGTCCTTCTGGGGTTCCTGAGGAGGAGCGTTTCTCGTCGTCACTTGCTTCTGTGTGGCGAGGTGTATTGAATAATTTGAGTACGATGGGGAACCGTTACAAACGTATGGCTGATAGGAGGAGAGTTTCTGGTCCAGATCTGAATGTGAACGATCTGGTATGGTTGTCTACCAGGAATATAAAACTTAAAGTGCCCTCCTGGAAACTGGGTCCCAGATTCATCGGGCCGTACAGGATCAGTTCCATAATTAATCCTGTGGCATTTCGTCTGGAACTCCCTTCTACGTTTAAAATTCATAATGTGTTCCACAAGTCATTACTTAAAAGGTATGTGGCACCAGTCATACCGTCACCTCTACCTCCTCCTCCAGTGTTGGTCAATGGTAATTTGGAATTTCAAGTATCAAAAATCATTGACTCTCGTCTGAATCGCCGGTCCCTTCAGTACTTGGTGCATTGGAAGGGGTATGGTCCGGAGGAGAGGACGTGGGTCCCTGCGTCTGATGTTAACGCAGATCGTTTGGTTCGGACCTTCCACAGAACTCACCCGGGCAGGCCTGGCCCTGAGGGTCCGGAGGCCCCTCGTAGAAGGGGGGGTACTGTCATGTGTGCATTACCACGAAGATCGTCGCGGTTGCACATTTTGACTTCTCACAGCTGAGTTGCTGTTTCTTTGTGTTTGGCAGCTAGGGAGTTAATTCTCTCTGTGCTCGGTGCTGGGACTGGGTGCAGTTTCTCCCAGCTGCAATTGATTATTTGTTGATTGGTTTCCTTTAAATTCCTGGTTGTCTGCTTTGGGAGTTGCCAGTGAAATCCTTCATGCAGACCACAGATAGGAATGAATCTGTATAGACTTAAGTTGAGAGCTCCTTAGCTGTTTTAAGCTCAACTTGCTTAGAGTTTATTCCCCAGACCATTGATGTTCCTTCGGTGTTTGAGTGTGTATGCAAGTGAGTGCTATCCTGTCTGTCTTATATGTCTAATCTGTGTATTTAGCTGAGATCAGCCCATATCCCTTTGGTGGTAATCAGGATCCTTCTTAGGACTGATTACAGGGTTCAGGGTCTGACAGGAGACAGGGTTAGGCTGGAGACTTGGACCTCTGAACCATTATCAGTACCTCCAAGGTAAGGGATTAGTTAGGACCCCAGTGCAGGGTCAGGTTAGACCCCGGTCCTCCTCTTTCCTGTTACAGCTCATCAAGTCCTCAAGATTAACCCTGAGTTCAACTATATTGTTTCTGCACATCTAGTCCTCAAGATTAACCCTAAGTTCTGCAGAGATTGTGTCAGGTAAATCTATTTTATACTTACATTCTGATGTTGCTAAACTATATGTTGTATAGAGTGTGGTTCCTGTATAAATAGTTTACTGACATTGTATTCATATCATTAGACAGCGTGACACTGAGGCCCTCGATGTTTCCCTCCCCAAATCCATACAGGATTCCATCCAGTCCAACTTTCCCTTTGCCTGGCCCTCACAGGGTATCAAATACTTAGGAATTCGTATTCATAGAGAGTCCTCTCCCGTCTATTTTTTCTTAATTTTTGGCCCTTTATTGAACAACTCCATAGAGATCTTACTTCTTGGACGGTGAAGGATTTTTCCAGGTTCGGCAGAATAAATGTACTAAAAATGAACGTCCTACCTAAACTCTTATACCTCTTCCAAACCATTCCCGTGGTAATTCCCTCAAATTTTTGGAAAAGACTACGCATTAGCTTTTGCAGATTTATCTGGGCAAGTGGGCGTCCACGCATTTGGGGGGACGTTCTGATCAGACACAAACAAAAGGGGGGGCTTAGCCTTCCAGATTGTAGAAGGTATTACATGGCAGCAGTACACGCTCGAATCCTCGACTTCTTCCATCATTCGGAGGGGAAATTGTGGGTCAAAATAGCTCAATCCATTTGTCCTATAGCTCTTAGCACTCTCCCATGGTGCGCCCATTTAATTGTCCCTTCTCTTGGCCTCATGTCATATAGTACTTATGCCACTGCTTTGGCTTTGAGATCCCAAAAAAAAAGCTTATCCTCAATCGACCCCCAGGGCCCCTTGCTCCCGATTTCAGATAATCCAGATTTCCCACCAGGACTATCTGCAAATAGATTTCTCGGTTCAAATAAATCCCATCCGATATTATTTTTTCTGCTCCCCCTTAATGACTTGTTACAGGAAAGAGCCACTTCCCCGAAGGCAAATTTTGAATATAGCCAGTTACAACACTTCTATTCAACTGTGAAGAAGTGCACACATCTTCATATAGATCTCACAAACTTTGAAAAATTGAGCCTATCATTGTCACCCCCTACACACTCCATCTCCCTACTGTATAATCTCCTCATTGCCCAGGTAACTGACAATAGGCCAGGATTCTGCGGTGCATGGGAAAGGGAACTGGGGAAGTCCTTCTGTGACTCACAATGGGATAAATGTTTCTTCCTAACACATAAAACCTCAATAGGGTCCAAAGCTTAGGAAACCTCCTTCAAAATTATCTCTAGATGGTACTGGGTACCAGCAGTCCTTCATAGATGGTATCCAGTGGTCTCAGATAGATGTTGGAGATGTGGGGAGGAGGAAGGGACAATGTCACACATATGGTGGGCATGCTCTATAATAAATGCATTTTGGGCAAAGGTGGTTCCCATGATTGAGAAAATAACTGGTTGGACTATCCCTAATACGCCTGAAGCCCTCCTTTTATCAATGTTACCAATTGTTGCACAGCTTCTGAATCCACACCTTTGCAGTAGAAAACTTCACAGAGCAGGCTGTATGGGATAACAAGCTTTTACTTCTTACAACATGAGGTAAAAGAATAATGCACAGTCATTTTAGCATTGCATCAGGAAACAGGAACAAAACGAAAGTGAAAGTACATATGAGACTATTTCTTATACAATACATTAAACAGAAGGAAACGTTACACAACATCGCCATCTACTGTCAGGTCAGCATAAAGTCCTCCTTTTACTTATAATAAGTCCTAATCTGTTGCATATGCCAACACCCTTTCTCAACAATAAGGACTTATTCAATCAAACCCAACTTTTTTATTAGTCTCTGATGTTTATCAGCATTCAAGCCTTCATGAAAATGTCTGCTGTCATTTCTTCAGTAGGGCAATACTCCATCTTCAAGACTCCTTGATCCTGATGATCTCTCAAGAAATGATATTTCACATCAATATGCTTTGTTCTTGGATTGACTCTTTCCATCTGAGCAAGAACAAGACATCCTTGATTGTCCTCTTTTAGTTTTGTTGGTTCCAGCTGTGGTTGTCCTAATTCTGTCAACAATTGTCTTAACCACAGTACTTCTTGACTCTCATGTGCTGCTGCAACATATTCTGCTTCTGTTGAAGATAGTGTCACAACTGACTGTTTCTTACTTGTCCAACTTATTGGTCCACCTGAGAGAAAAAAATATGTCCACTGGTAGATCTTCTGTCAGTTGGATCTCCAGCCCAATCTGCATCAACATATCCTGTTAAAATGCAATTATCACCTGTGGGTAATTTCAGCTTAACATTGCTAGTTCCTTTCAAATAACGTATTACTCTCTTCACGGCATTCCAATCAGCTTTATTTGGTTTTGATACCTTTCTACTCAGAATTCCTACTGTTGCTGCAATGTCTGGTCTTGTAACGGTTGCTAGATACAGTAGTTTTCCTATTGCTGTTCTGTATTCTTCATTGTTTGGTAGCATATTCTTTTCACTGTTCATCTCTTTGAGATAATTAGTTTCCATTGGAGACTTTACTGTTTTTGCTTCCTTTAGTCCAAATTTTTCTGTTATGTCTTGAATCATGTTATTTTGATTCAGTAGGAAACTTCCATCTTCTTCTCTTTCTATCTGTATTCCTAGGTACTGTTTTACATTTCCTAAGTCTTTGATTTCAAAATGTTCTTTCAGGGTTTTTAGAATGTTTTCTTTATCCCTTTCTTGTTTAAAACAAATCAAAATGTCGTCCACATATATGAGTACATAAATCCATCTATTACTCAGCCTTTTTGTGTACAAGCATGGATCAGCTTTGCTTCTTTGAAATTTTTCATTTGTTAGTATTTCCGTGATTTTGTCATTCCACACTTTAGCTGCTTGTTTTAAACCATATATGCTTTTCTGTAGTTTACAAACTTTGTTTGGATTTCTTTCATCTTTGAATCCTGGAGGTTGTTCCATGTAAATGTCTTCTGTTAAATCTCTATTCAAAAAAGCTGTCTTTACATCCAGATGTCTTAGTTCCATCTTTTCCCTTGCTGCAACTATAAGTAAAGTTCTTATTGTAGTATGTTTGACAACTGGAGCAAATGTTTCATCATAGTCTTCTTCTGGAAGTCGAGCTATGTCTTCCCAAGAGATAGATTCATACATTTTACTTGTACTTGCCATGTATGAGAGACGTTTTGGTGGTTTTCCTTTGTTCTCTCTTAATGAACGTCTTGGTTCTGTGTCTGTTTGTAGTTGTGATTCTTCACTTTCAGTATTTTGTTCTTCATTAATTTCTACTTCTTTCTCATCAGATATTTCTTTAGTTATGTCACTATTGTTCTTCTCATTTTTTGTTTCAACTGAAATCATAATGTCTTCATTTAAATCTTCAATGAATGTCACACTGCTACTCACTGTGACTCTGTCTGTTTTGGGATCTAAGATTCTATATCCTTTGCAATTTTCACTATATCCAACGAATATTCCTTTCATGGATCTGTTTTGAAGTTTGGAACGTTTTTCTGTTGGAATGAATATAAAAACTTTACATCCAAAAACTTTTAAATGATTGACACTTGGTTTCATACCTTGCCACAGTTCATATGGAGTTTTCTTCAGTTTTCTGGAAAAAAGTCGGTTCTGTAGATATGTAGCTGTCATTGCTGCCTCACCCCAATATTTCTTTGGTAGTTTAGAATCTGTCAGCATACATCTCATCATCTCTATTAGAGTTCTGTTTTTTCCTTTCTGCTACTCCATTTTGTTCAGGTGTGTATGGAACAGTTTTCTGATGTTCTATTCCATTTTGTCTTAAGTAGTCTTCTATTCTGCGACCTGTAACTTCACCTCCATTATCACTTCTGATGACAATTGGCTTCCTTTGAAATTTGTTACTTGATCTTGTTACATAGTCTACAAGTTTATCAAAAACTTTACTTTTGTTCTTAATTAAGTATGTGACTGTGTACCTTGAGTAGTCATCTATAAAAGTCAACATGTATCTATTGCCTCCTGATGTAGTCACTTTCATGGGTCCACATACGTCAGTATGCACCAAATCAAGTGGTCTTTCGCTTTTCATCTCACTTTCTTTTGGAATAGATATCCTTGTGGCTTTGGATTTTATACAACATTCACATCTTATTTATGGTAATTGAGCAATCTGATATCTTTAAATCTTTTGTCAATTCTTTTCTCTGTAGTTCCCTTATACTGCCTGGGTGTCTATGTCCTAGACGTCTATGCCACATGTGAATACAGTTATTGTGATCATGTGTACATACCTTCATCTGTTCCTTTGGTTTGTCAAAATGATATAATTGTTCATCTGCCTTGACTTTGGTTATCAACTTGTTTCCTGTAATAATTACACACTCATTGTCTTTGAATTTTACTGTAAGTCCTTTTGCTGTTAAACGTTTCACAGATAATAATCCGCCTTCCAATTTTGGAACATACAACACATCCTGTACAAGTATCTTTAAATCTTGTCCGAACTTGTTTGAACAATTTAGCATACCTTGTCCGATACCTTCTGCGGTTATTTTGCTTCCATCTGCAAGATAAATGGCTTCTTTCTTATCTAAATCAAGATCAGTAAAGAAATTCTTGTCACTTGTCATATGACTCGTTGCTCCTGAATCAATAAACCAACCAAGTGATGATTTCTTGTAAAGCTTTCTTAATAAAAATAACTTGTGATTTAAGCTGGGTCTCTCATATAGCTTTCTTAATTCTTCTCACATTCCTTTTGCTGTTTCTTCATTTCTTATATGTATTAATTGAGCATCATCCACTAATAAGCTAATGGTGGCTCTCGCTTGTCTATTTTTCTTATCCCATGTCTGATTATCTTGATCAGGTCTATCTGTAGTGATTACTTCCCATAAATCATCTTTAGACAATAACATCTCTACTTTGAACTTCCATAGCTGATTTTTCTCATCGTTCAGTTTAGCTACTGTGAGTTTTAGCTCTGTGCTACTTGTCATTTTTAACTTATCTTACTTGTTTGGAGAGACTTGCACTGAAGAATTCTTCTGCATTCACCAGGGTCTTGCTGAGAGTTCCAGTGTCCTGGGTATCTGGTATTCTTGGCGCTTGGGATCTGTGGTGTCTGGAATTCTCTGGTGCCTGGATGTCTGGGTACGCTGTATCTGGGTACGCTGTGTCTGAGTATGCTGTGGCTGGGGTGACTAGGTCTGGGTGTCTGGGCCCATAACCTGTTGCACAGCTTCTGAATCCACACATTTGCAGTAGAAAACTTCACAGAGCTGTATGGGATAACAAGCTTTTACTTCTTACAACATGAGGTAAAAGAATAATGCACAGTCATTTTAGCATTGCATCAGGAAACAGGAACAAAACAAAAGTGAAAGTACAAGTGAGACTTTCTTATACAATACATTAAACAGAAGGAAACGTTACACAACATCGCCATCTACTGTCAGGTCAGCATAAAGTCCTCCTTTTACTTATAATAAGTCCTAATCTGTTGCATATGCCACCACCAATAAGTAAACGTAGTTATAAAAGCTCATCAATAGGCTACCTAATACAGGTGGCTAAGAATGTCATTCCACGACACTGGAAAAGCAGACCCACCCACTGTGGAGGAATGGTTTGCGCAAATCTACCTCCTTAATAGGATGGAGCATATGATTTCCATCTCACCGGCTGATGTTGATAGATACTGTGTGATTTGGAAGAATTGTATTGATTTAAAAAACTCCAGATTAGGCCTACCATCAAGGCCCCAACTAAAGTTATTTGTGATGTCAGCACAACAATGATCATAATCGCACTCTATTGATTGGTGGTCTGCCCTGGTCCGCTCCCTCTCTCTCTATCTTTCATATTGAAAAATACATGCTTGAAAATCTCCTCCTCATTCCTTACGAGTTTGCAAAGCTCACTTAATCATTTTATTTGGAGTAGGAAGAAAGCCACAGTGGCTCAAAATGTTCTTTATAATCAAAAAATTTATGGTGGAGCTGGACTACCGAACATTTCGGCTTATTACTCTGCTAATCTGATCAAACAGAGCTGTTTTTGGTGGCCTCATAAAGACCCTCCAGCCTGGTATGATTTAGAACTCTTTTTAAACAACTACAAACCTCCCCATTTGTTAGTATTAGGTTTTCTCTTAAACAAGCAAATTCCTTATAGCTCCCACCCCATTCTCCAGCCCTCCATTGAGGCCTGGAAAAGGCTTGCTAAACCAAAAAAGGGTTGTGATAAAATCCATATCCTCAAGAATATTCCATTATCTCTTATCCATGAATCTAGGGGATTGGTCTTGGACCCTCTCTGGCTCAAATTGGGTATTAAGAAACTGGGAGATACTGTATCTACAATGGTTCTAAATTCTATCCTTATTCTTTTTTTAAAGAACATTTCCATTCATCCTCCCTATCATTTTTTCACTACATTATTCCCAAGGAACAAATTTATGTCTTAATGCAAGTGCGCCCTCGGATTTCTGAACCGGTTTTAAATTTACTTTGCAACTTAGATCATAAAATTTTTTGGAGTCTTAACTACGTTTACCAATGGTTTAACCACAGCACGCAGTTGGTCAAAACACAAAACATGGTTAAATGGGAGTCGGAACTTCATTTAACGTTTGACCACTCTGAATGGGAATATGCATGTACTAGTGTTGAGCATTCCGATACCGCAAGTATCGGGTATCGGCCGATATTCGCTGTATCGGAATTCCGATACTTAGTTCTGATATTTTTCCTATATCATATAACGGAATCGGAAGTTCCCATAATTCTTTGAGAGGCAGTGTGATTTTAGTCAGCCAATGAGGAATCCTACGAAGTGTGGGCACATCCTGTAATGCTGCGGTCATCTTAACTAATGGAATGGCTGTGATTGGCTGCTGAAATGATGTCAGAATGCACTATAAAAGGCGCCGCCGCCATTTTAGCGTCACTGTGCTGTGAACTCAGTTAGGGACAGAACGCTGCTCTGCTGACTCAGAGGGACAGTTAGAGATTGCGATTTTGTGTACTTTGCTTTAGGCAGGCTAGTTTACCAACCGCTGTGTAAAGCTTCCTTTTGCCTTGCAGTGTTGTTTTAACAGCTCTGTGCAAGGTGTGTGTGTGAGAGTGCAGGTGATGCTGCAGTTTGCTCTGCATCCAACGCTGTCTGTAGGCATCTGCACGTGTCACTCACAGACTCTTTTTTTTTTCTTTAGTGTAATTCTAGCTGCTCCATTCAATAGAAATTATAGTGTGACGCGCTTCCATCCGTATACAATACATTGGTTGCAAACACTATAGAAGTAAAGAAAGGAGCCTTTCACAGCTAGTGAACAGTTGTGTGCAGTGTTCACTGTAGTCTGAGGTTTTCATTTTTGAAGTGCAGATCACGCTACAGTTAGTTCTTCAACCACTGCTGGTTGTAGTCTGCTGAGCGTGTGTCACTGCCTTATCCTTGACATTTTTCTCAAATTGGTGCTGCTCCATTCTATTGAAAAAAGCTAAAATCTATGAGTGTGACGTGCTTCAAACCTGATAAAATATATTGCTTGCAAACATAATAGAAGTACACAAAGGAGCCTTTCACAGATAGTGAACAGTTGTGTTTCAGTGTTCACTGCAGTCTGTGAGTTTTTGTTTTTTTTTTGAGTGCAGATCACGCTCCAGTTACTTCTTCAACTAATGCTGCGTGTACTCTGCTGAGCGTCTGTCACTGGCTCATCCTTGTCATTTTTCTAAAATTGGTGCTGCTTTATTCTATTTTAAATTTGCTAAAATCTATTAGTGTGACGCTCTTCCATCAAAATACAATACATTGCTTGCAAACATAATAGAAGTCCACAAAAAGGCCTTTCACAGCAAGTGAACAGTTGTGTTCAGTGTTCACTCTAGTCTGAGGTTTAAATTTTTGGTAGGAGTGTAGATCCCGCTCCACTTACTTCAACCACCGCTGCGTGTACTCTGCTGAGTGTCTGTCACTGGCTCATCCTTGTCATTTTTCTAAAATTGGTGCTGCTTTATTCTATTTTAAATTTACTAAAATCTATTAGTGTGACGCACTTCCATCAAAATACAATACATTGCTTGCAAACATAATAGAAGTCCACAAAAAGTGAACAGTTGTGTTTCAGTGTTCACTGCAGTCTGCGAGGTATTTTTTTTTTTTTTTAAATGCAGATCACGCTCCAGTTACTTCTTCAACTAATGCTGCGTGTACTCTGCTGAGCGTGTGTCACTGCCTCATCCTTGTCATTTTTCTAAAATTGTTGCTGCTCCATTCTATTGAAAAAAACTATCCTGATACAATACATTGCTTGCAAACATAATAGAAGTACACAAAGGAGCCTTTCACAGATAGTGAACAGTTGTGTTTCAGTGTTCACTGCAGTCTGTGAGTTTTTTTTTTTTTTGAGTGCAGATCACGCTCCAGTTACTTCTTCAACTAATGCTGCGTGTACTCTGCTGAGCGTCTGTCACTGGCTCATCCTTGTCATTTTTCTAAAATTGGTGCTGCTTTATTCTATTTTAAATTTGCTAAAATCTATTAGTGTGACGCTCTTCCATCAAAATACAATACATTGCTTGCAAACATAATAGAAGTCCACAAAAAGGCCTTTCACAGCAAGTGAACAGTTGTGTTCAGTGTTCACTCTAGTCTGAGGTTTAAATTTTTGGTAGGAGTGTAGATCCCGCTCCACTTACTTCAATCACCGCTGCGTGTACTCTGCTGAGTGTCTGTCACTGGCTCATCCTTGTCATTTTTCTAAAATTGGTGCTGCTTTATTCTATTTTAAATTTACTAAAATCTATTAGTGTGACGCTCTTCCATCAAAATACAATACATTGCTTGCAAACATAATAGAAGTCACAAAAAGGCCTTTCACAGCAAGTGAACAGTTGTGTTAAGTGTTCACTCCAGTCTGAGGTTTAAATTTTTGGTAGGAGTGTAGATCCCGCTCCACTTACTTCAACCACCGCTGCGTGTACTCTGCTGAGTGTCTGTCACTGGCTCATCCTTGTCATTTTTCTAAAATTGGTGCTGCTTTATTCTATTTTAAATTTACTAAAATCTATTAGTGTGACGCTCTTCCATCAAAATACAATACATTGCTTGCAAACATAATAGAAGTCCACAAAAAGGCCTTTCACAGCAAGTGAACAGTTGTGTTCAGTGTTCACTCTAGTCTGAGGTTTAAATTTTTGGTAGGAGTGTAGATCCCGCTCCACTTACTTCAACCACCGCTGCGTGTACTCTGCTGAGTGTCTGTCACTGGCTCATCCTTGTCATTTTTCTAAAATTGGTGCTGCTTTATTCTATTTTAAATTTACTAAAATCTATTAGTGTGACGCTCTTCCATCAAAATACAATACATTGCTTGAAAACATAATAGAAGTCCACAAAAAGGCCTTTCACAGCAAGTGAACAGTTGTGTTCAGTGTTCACTCTAGTCTGAGGTTTAAATTTTTGGTAGGAGTGTAGATCCCGCTCCACTTACTTCAACCACCGCTGCGTGTGTTAGGGTTCGAGTTCCCGCTCCTGCACAAGGGGAGTCTCGAACCAGTGCCGCTGCGGTCTCCCATTCGTCTCCGGCCGCAGTGGACCCTGCTCAGCAGAGACGTCGTTCCAGGCGTCTTGCCCACTCCACTACTGGGCAGTGACTTGCTGCTGCCTTTCCTGGATCTGCTATTGTAGCCAGTTCTGGAGCAGACGTCTTTGGGATAAAGTCCTGCATTTTCCCTTCTGAGCGTGCCCAGAGTGAGATCTCTCATTGGAGATCAGGGGTCACATGCTCAGGTACTGCAGCGGCACCTATTGGCCCGCCAGGAAGGCCCTGTTACTACTAGTCTTCTGAACAGGTTCTCATTGGTCCTTGTTCCTGGAAGGTCCTGTGGCTGTTGCTATAAAAGGGTAGCATGGCTGGGCCGCCATGCGCTAATATCAACCATTGTATGCTATGCGCCAGTGTGGTCATGCGTGTGTGTGGTTAGGGACCCGGCTGAAATAAGCCACTAGAATACCGACTTAATCGGTGAGGAGTTTAGTGTGCTAGCTGGTCAGGGTCGGTGTCCTAGATGCCCTAGATTACCGGCATAACCGGTGAGGAGTTTGAATGCCGTATTCAGGGTCTGGCGTTCAGACGCCAGGCCGCTGCGGGCCCCATTTGGGCTCCGGCCGGGAGGGACCCCGCCAGAAAAGAAAGTCGTTCCAGGCGTCTTGCCCACTCCACTACTGGGGGAGTGACTTGCTGCGGGCCCTTTTCCGGATCTGCTATTGTAGCCATTCTGGACAGACCCTCTTTGGGGGGTAAAAGGGCCTGCCCTTTTCCCTTTTGGGGCGTGCCCCAAATGAGACTCTCATTGGGAAACAGGGGGCACATGCTCAGGTACTGCGCGGCCCTATTGGGGCCCCCCAGGAAGGCCCCCTTACTACTAGTCTTTTGAACAGGTTTTTCATTGGTCCCTTTTTTCCCCGGAAGGGCCGGGGGCTGGGTTTCTATAAAAAAGGGAGCATGGGTGGGCCGCCATG